>JBAMYA010097434.1:0-20858 GCA_037176975.1 Arrhamphus sclerolepis | reverse complement strand
ACATGTGGGACAAAAGGTTATATGTGCTGTATATACACACACACATATATATATATATATATATATATATATATATATATATATAGAAACACTGTCTGAAATCAAAATAAACTATTTCTATTTGCTAAATGCAAGAATAATGAGAAGTGTTATTTACTTTCTTAAAAGTCTGAAGTTGATATACACTAAGACAATTTGAAAGAAAAAAGAAAAGATGATGATGTCATGGCTTTGGAGGCTTCTAGCAGGTTTATTGACCTCATTTCAGTTAAGTAGAGCCACACCTGTGGATGTACTTTAAGGCACATGTCAAGCACATCTGCTTCCTTGTGTGACATCATGGGAAATTAAAAGACATCAGCCAAGATATCAGGAAGAGAATCGTGGACCTCCACAAGTCTGGATCATCCTTTGGTACAATTTCCAGATGCTTGAAGTTGCCACGCTCATCTGGTCACACAATTATATGCAAAAATAAGAACCATGGGAATGTCCAGCCGTCACACTGCTCATTGAGGAGACAGATTCTGTGTCCCAGAGATAAATGTGCTTCGGTGCGAAATGTGCATATCAACCCCAGAGCAAAAGCATATCACAAACTGTATATCTTGAACTGTTCAGAGTGACCATTGTTACATTTGGGGGAAAAAGGGGGAAACGTGGAAGCCTGAGAAGATTATCCCAACTGTGAAGTACGGGAGCGGCAGCATCATGTTGGGGTGTTTTGCTGCAGAAGGGACTCGTGCACTTCATAAAATAGATGACATCATAAGGAAAGAATATTATGTAGAAATATCAAAACAAAATGTCAAGACATCAAGAAGCTTCAATCTCAATTCTGCTTAAAGTTTAAGAGGAAAAATGAGAAGCCAAGTACGAGTGAGCTGGCCTTCAAAACCTGGCTGAAGCTTCTGGAAGGAAACCCAAAACATTTGACCCAACTCCTATAATTTAAAGGCAATACTACCAAATACTAAGGAAAAGTATGTAAACTTGTGCCTATGAAGAAAGTAATTTTTTAAAAAAATCACTCTCTCTTATTATTCTGGCATTTAGGAAATAGAAATTATTTTGGTAACCTCAAATAACCTGAAATAGGAAATGTTTAGTTTGATTTAATGTCAGACAGTGTTTTGTATCTTTTAAAATGCACTTGCAACATGAAGAACTTTGAAGAGGATTAATTCTGTGGAAATAACAGCCAACAGATAACTCTCTCCATCACATTTAGTACTTCAGTCTAGGTCTCACCAGGTCTTCAGAGGTCAGATGCGTCAGTCTCTCGTGGATGAGGGCGGCCTGCTCGTCACTCATCACAAACTCTCCTCTCCTGTCACCCATCACCAGCTCCGGCCACATGGGACCTTCACTGCGTTTCTGCAGGATCACCTCCAGGCTGAACAGTCATGAAACACAGATGTAGAGTTAAAAAAAACAAACAAAAAAGAAACTGTACTGATTTTGTAAATTACACCACTGATCGTCCAAACTCTTATTCCACAATTTCACAACTGCCTGAAAGGCTGATTTTATGATGAAGACAAACTCAAGGAGTTATTCAGACTGCCAGAGCTTTGGCCAGTTTGGTTTTGACATAAATCCAGTTCCTGTGTGGGTCTTCCCCAAGCACTTTGGTTTCCTCCCACCCAAACGACATGCTGTTTAGGCTAATTGGTAGTTCCCGGTTCTGCCTAGATGTCATAAATCAAATTACCTTATAGGTAACAACAGGAGTAACTGTAGGATTAACTTGGCCCGTTAAATAAATTCATCTAGTTTACAAGAGTGTGGCAGTGAGAGAAAGCTGCTTGTGTTGTAAAAGCACCTTGAGTGGTTCCAGGACCAGAAATACGGGATATTAGCATATATTTGTTGTTATTGTCGTCTTCCACTGCACAAAACATCTGCTCCCATGTTAGGACTTAATAAATCTCTTTTTAAGGCGCATCTATTTTTCTTGCCTTTTGACAGAAATTGGGAGTTTTATCCCAGTAGTTTGTACAAGTTTTATCATTTTAATGTTTCACTTTAAGGGTGCGTTTACATTATATTTGATCATCATTTAATACTCGTCTATGATATATGATGTACTGCATATTATCTTTGTGAAATGCTTTTTAAAATGCGCTACTGACTTGACCTCTGGAAGAGGAACTTTAATTTCTTAAAACAATAAATTTACCAGTAAATTAAATAAATTTATCTACGAAATAAGTATTTAAATAAGGGTCCAACATTAACGATGGGAACCAGTACTGCTGCTTTGTCTGATTCATTCAGATAACCATGCTGCTTCATTTCAATATCAAAGATGGAATATTGCAAAAAGAGCTGAAGAATAAACATGAAATATGACACATGGAAGAATTGATACACTGAAACGTTGCTTCAGTCTGTCACTGTCTAGAAAGGCTCTCAGGAATTATTGGTCGACATGGACTGTCTAATTTTATAAGTACAATTTATAAGTGAGGAATTATTCCCAATGAGACAAGAAAAAAAATCTCTGTACCAACAATTTAGTTTTTAATTGTTTTTTTTTCTTAATTTCTAGATGCCTCTCTGGGGAGATGTTTTTGGTAACAGAGAGGCTGTATGTGTATACGGATGTATGAATGGATGGAGAAGTCTTCACAATGGTATTCAGACTATCTGCACTTGAAAAGTAAACACTCGAAATAAGATAATTCATTAGATCAGTGTTATACTAAATCATCTTACTGAGATCAAATATTTAATAATTCAAGAAAAAGATGTGAATAAATATAAACAGAAATAGAGTAACATTATCGTCTTCATTGTTACTGCTTCGGTGCCCCAGAGCGCCACTATTTCACTTTTTTTTTTAGGTCACGGTGTCCCACGTGTTCTTAAAAAAAAGCTAAATGAACTGTAACGGTGCTTCAACGGTGCAGCATTAATTATGTATTCTCCACTGAATTTCGGTACAGGGAACTAGAGTCAAACGGTGAAATAGGCAGAAGTGTGCAAAGAGCAGCACCTCCAGCTGCAAAGCAAAAACTATTTAAAAATGACTTCAAGTATCAAAACCTCTGAAGTCATTAACTAAAACTCAAATATCTCTTTTTGCCAGAAAAATAAGCAGCATTACTATAAAACATGGATTGAATATATAACAAGATGTCCACATCAGCGTGATTTGTATTCATAGATATCATTGAGTATTTTCCTTTTCTTCCCCCCATTAAACTTGTCCAGATGTTTGATTGAGGGGCTCTTTCTTGTGGCAAAGTTTAAGAACTGAGATGTAGGTTATCCATTTAAACTAATCTATCAGATAAGAAAAAAAAAAAAATCGAACTGAGTTTTACTTGGCTATCATCATTTGTGCCAGTGGAAAAAACACAGTCGACAACCCGGACATGTAACTTCTGAGAGATTTTCACAGTCTGGAGGAACATCTGGATTATTCAGCATCCAAACAGATGCAAAGATGAAGAAAAAGGGTCGCTGATAACATTTATCTTTTGTAGATAAACAGGCTAAGGTGGAAAAAAAAACATACAATAAACAGGAAGACATGTACTCCTCCTTTGAAATCACCTTATTTTTTCCATTTTTTTAATGTTTTTCTTTTTTTTCCTGGCCTCAACAAGACTGAGATGAATGGAAAAGCTCTTCTTCTCACACAAAGGAGCGTTTAAGCCTATCAAGGATAATCAGAAAACGAATCAGACCTCGTAATATGTTTTTCCACTGAATGGACTCGAGGACTTCCATTAAAATGAGCCGGAAGCTGAGATGGAGACGCATGTAAAAGGTCTAAGAGTGGAGGATCTGACTCAGCACGTACTGTTTACTGAAGTAACAGAAACTGTGCTTATATTAAAAAAAAGTTTTCAGTCCAAATAGGATAGATGAGCGATTACAAATTCAAAGATGATCTGCTGTTAATAATGGCATAAACATTCAGAGAAGTAAATGAGGTAAAGACACTGCGGACAGCTTTGATCAGACTGATTTTATCTCGGACAAACAGCTGGCTGCTGCTCTGGGTCAATAGGCTCTCTGAAAAGACTCCTTTGCTTCTTCAACTTGGAGCTAATTGTCACAAAAGTTCTTGAACCTGTCCAACAAACGTCCTGAAGTACGTCTTGAAGCACCTGTGGTGCATGTTTAAGCTCAAAAGATCAGCAGCAGAACTCAGCAACTCCTCTTTTTCTAAAAAAAGAAAAAGGGATGTACCCAGTTATTTCATTGTGACTGTACTTTTCTTTTTTTGAAGAAACTTCATATTTTAATCACACATTTGCATCCTGCTTGTTGTGAATACACAAGCACCTCAATATTTCACCTCAATTGGTGCCATTTATTTGTATTTTTCGGGCATTCCCAACGGATTAAAAACTGTAAAGAAATGCATTTCTGGGGGATTGCATGATACTAATAATGAAGGGAGGGAACATTTTTCATACTCTCTCCATAATCAAAGCTATATTCAAAGATCTGAATGACTGTAGTGATGATGAATGATGCTTCATCACTGTCTCTGCGGTGTCAAACACATTTAAGATTCCAAACCTTTTATTGTTTTTGATGACCCAGGCGCTGGCCTCGGGGTCCACAGATGCATACAGCTGGCCTTCGAGTAAAGGAGGGAACCCCTGAACCCCGATGCTGATGTTGTCTGCAGTCAGCCTGAACTGCACGTCCTCTTTGGTGACGCCCTCGGGCACGCGCACGCAAACTGTGATGTCATCTGTCGTCTGCTGCCAAAAGTAGATGGGATCTGAATTTAAAGGGAGAGAAATGTACGGTGCTTTTATGGATGACAGAGATGAGTGACACATTAAACATCCAACGTAACAGAAGATTGAAAGGAAATTTGATTTTTTTGCTTGCTTTTTTTTGCTTTCTACGGAGAATCTGCCAATTTTTCACCTGTTCCAGTTCTTCAAACATAAGAACTGCTGTTTGCAGTTTGAAGTTGCTGCTTTTCTTTATCCTTTTTCTGTAATTTTATAAACACAAATGTTTCAGACAGAAGAGAATACAGTCTTACAGTCTGGCTGCAGCTCGCTCTGCAAACTGCATCAAGCCATAATTCATTCATACAAACATTTTAAGTACAAATAGACTTGATCTGTTCACACCTTTCCACTTAAAAGTATTTAAAAAAATAAATAAATAAATCTTAAATTTTGTTTTTCAATTCAGCTAAAAATATCCATAATAAACATAATAATGGTATGAAGGTGGAAATTTACAGAATAAAGTCTCTAAAAACTAGCTTTCACAATCAGAACAATATTTGTTAATCATTAGTCATCTGCTTTTGAGTGACAAAATGTTTGGTTCCCAGGAGCCATCCAGGGACAGTTCAGTGGGAAAGACATCTCCTTTAAAAATAAATCAGTCCACCTGGTTTGGAGCTCTTCTCTCTGTAACTTTGACTCTTACATATAAAACACTATGCAGTGCTACAATCCTTTATCATACACAGCATTTTCTTTTAGCCTGTTGTGTACCTCGACACTGATAGAGCAGTTGGGTTTTTTTAGTGGGAAAAACTGATATTTCAACAGACGTTGGATTTTACAAAGTACTGATGTTCGATTACGAGAAGAGCCCAAGTGAAACGCAGCAGAGATAAAGAAGGTGAAGGATTTTAAGTACTTAGACACAGTCCAGAGCAACGGAGCATCTGGAAAAGAGGTGAAGAAACGTGCGCAAGCAGGTTGGAACGTGTGTGGGATGAAAGACTGTCAGCAAGAATGAACGGGAAGGTGTACAAGACAGCGCTGGTATGGTTTAGAGACTGGCACTGAGGAAAAGACAGGAGGCAGCGTTAGAGGTAGCAGAGGTTAAAATGTTGGGGTTCATTTGGGGAGTGACGAGGATGGATAGAATCAGGAACGAGTACATGACGGGGACAGTACATGCTAGAAGTTTTGGAGAGAAAGTCAGAAATAGTTTAAACATGTACAGAAGAGGCATCGTGAATATATCGGTAGAAGGATGATGAGGACGGGCATCCAGAGGAAGACCAAAGAGATTTATCAGTGGAGTGAAAGAGGACATGAAGAGAAGAGGATGCAGAGGATAGAGTTAGATAGAGGTGGATGATGTGCTGTGGCGACGCCTAAAAGGAACAGCTGAAAGGAAAAGGAGGAGTACAGATGTTCAATGGAAGCTACGATCAGCTGGATGTGTAAACTCAGAACTATTCATCAGCACCGTGGCGATGCCCTTCCCATGGGACATGTTAATGTCTTTGTTTCATCAGAAAAGAAACTAGAATTTCACATTGTCATTCATCACTCAGCGTCTGAAATTACATTCAGCTGAAGCTCTGTCAAAAATCACGCTTTAACAGTTCAAAGCTTAAAAAAAAAAAAAAGCACAGATTCGCTGCCCATCTTTCTCAGTAGGGATGGACGGTGTTTTTTTTCTTTTCTTTAAAAAAAAAGGTTTCGGTCTATGACCACAAGAGCTGATGTAACTTCCCAAACAAAGTTCCAAATTTTGTCCCATCAGTCCAAAGGACATTCAGAAGCTCTTTAACATTAGGAAATTGCAGTCTGGCTTTGTTTTTTTTAAATTTTTAACATTTCTTTTAACTGCAGAGTACTTCTGCGTCTTCCTCCAATGAGCCCATTGTTGTTCAAAGGGTGATGGTTGGAGGGACCAGACAGTGGCAGTGATTTATCATGACCTTGTAATTCAACTTGAAAGTTTTGGATGTTTTCCACGCCATCTTTATGATTAACCCGGAGTTGAATTTCCTCTTGCGGCCGCATCCTGAGAGGTTGGCCACAGCCCCACGGACCTTAAACTTATAAAAATATTTGCAACTGAAGTCACAGGAACAAATATCAAAGATGAGAATTTATATACACCCCCCAAATTTAACAGCTGCTCGATAAAACGCCTGGCTGCCAAGCACATAATCATACATGGAGTACAGAATCCTATCACAAACTTCATCAAACACGATTCAACTTAAGTCGCATTCTTAAGGACAAGTCAGAGGTCGTTCACTGACAAATGTTAAGTCCCTTTGAATCTTTCCGTTATCAGGAAAGTCCTTTTCATTTGCTGCTGATCAAACGGGAGATTCATACATTAATTTATATCAAGATACAGTTTTGACCTTCTTTTCTGTACTGACCAAGGTGAAACATTTCCTTCTTCTGGTATTAGAGCTATCAGGCTTTTACCAGATATAATTTAGGGATTGTCAATACAATAGTCCTGCTTTAACACTGAGACCTGCTGCTCAACATTGATCTGTACTGCAGGCGGTTGACTCTCACAGCTACTCTACACAGTGGAGAGTCATAATGTTGCTCTAACTATTTTGATAAAACCGGTTAGTTCCAACCTTTTTAGCAGCCAGTGTGTAGTTTTTTTT
This sequence comes from Arrhamphus sclerolepis, assembly GCA_037176975.1. Classification (NCBI taxonomy): domain Eukaryota; kingdom Metazoa; phylum Chordata; class Actinopteri; order Beloniformes; family Hemiramphidae; genus Arrhamphus; species Arrhamphus sclerolepis. The sequence continues at coordinate 13,483 of JBAMYA010097434.1, read as the reverse complement.
GACTCGCCACTCAAAAAAACCTTGTTTTTTTTTTCTCAATAGCTCCACACAATATAATACAATACTGTGAACCACAATCCAAAGATACAGATTATGTAATCAGGTACTGCAACCCATTTAACAGACCACTAGCAAAAGAAATAAAACTAGCAAAAGAAACAAAATACACTAAACAGGGCTGCAACATTTAGTCAACATAAACTGACATATTTCATTATGAAAAAAAGCTGAAGTAGTGGTGGGAAATAAGAAACAAAGAAGAACAAATCTACAAATCCTATTTCTTGCAGTCTGCATCAACACAATGTGCTGTAGGCTGCACCGTAGAGCTCACACCCACGGCATGGCTACAGTGTAGCTTTGTTTCTAAAGTATCAATCAGCCTTTAGTCTTAGCCAAGTTTATTTCAAGGAGCATCTTCATACAACTGAACAAAGTAATCAACTGGTACAGCTGACAATCACAGTCTGCATACTTGTGTGCAAATCTTTTCAAACTCCATCAGTGATTGTGAAGTGTATAAAACAAATAAAAAGGTGAAAGCGCACAACCTTGTAGAGATCTCTCTGGGGACTATTCATTTGTTTAAAAAAAAAAAAGAGTCAATGTGCCACATGATGATTTTTCATCTTTCAAAATGAAGATAATACCATACGACTCCTCAGATTTATCTCATGACCTTCTAAAATACAGAACATCTTTACCCTGTGATTTAAGAAATTGCAAATTTTGTGCAAGTTAATTCTCATAAGATTTGTGAAAGAAAACTTTTCAAGCCTTGAAGATTGTGAAATAGATAGATATGCATCTATGGCATAGGTGTCACCGCAAAAAAATCCTCATTCAAAAAATATAGACAATACGTCGGTTTAACAGAAGCTTTATCCAAACTTTAAAGGCCGTAACAGTCACAACATTAACAGTCTTACTTTCCACTGAGGCATTCAGTGCAAAGCTTTCTTACTTTTCCTATCGTTAGTTAGCTGCAAAAAAAAAACAGTTTGCATCCTCTCAAACTGCTTCCAAGCAAAGCTTCATGGTATATGAACTTTAGTCATTCTCTTGACGAATAAATGTAGCTAAATCCCAGTTGCATCAGGAAGGGCATCTGGTTGTGCTGCTTGTGCCAAACTAATCATGTGGCTCATACCGCTGTGGAGACCCCAAATAAGGAAGCAGTCGAAAAGGAGGTATTAGTTGTATCCTTTCAGCATCAATTTTAAACTGTAGATAACAAAATCACTGAGACAAACAAATCCCAATTAACTATCCATCCATCCATCCATCTTCTATACCCGCTATTTCCTGTTCAGGGTCACGGGGGTCTGCTGGAGCCTATCCCAGCACACATTGGGCGAAAGGCAGGGGTCCCCAATTAACTAATACAACTTAAATTAAACTCCTCGATTCAATACTGATAATGAATAAATCATTTACCAACACTGTACTAAATAAAGTTACAGCAGTCACGTTCTTCATGTTGTGAAACTAGAAGTTAAAAACTAGCAGGCAATAATATGATTACGTTGGGAATGAGGCTGATTTGACGCTTCCATGACAACAGCTGCTGAATTCAGGGATACAGCTTTAAGAGAGCTCAAAACCATGGCTGATTTCATGGGAATTAGAATAAATCTTAGCAGAGATCCTTTTGTCTTTTTTATTTTCAGTTACATTTAGAAGAATATATTTGAGAATACTACGAAAAATACATTTTCTCTCGACATCTTTTCCAGTACCCCAGAAACACTTAGACTCAACTTTTCAGCTGAAATTGAAAGCTACAGCGTGTAGCGTCTGTACACTATGTAGGCAGGAGATCAAACAGGAAGTGGACATCAGAAGACAGACAAATCAAAGGGAGAGCCGCTAAAAGAGCAGATCAAACAAATTACATCTCCTGTAAGCACAAGAGATAACAGATCTTAAGTTCAGGGAGTAGAAAAGTGTTTGACGTGTCAGCGAAGCTTTTAGCCAATCAGAACACAGTTGTGTCATCACGGAGGAAGTTTCCAGCTGCTGGAGATGAGCTGAAACTCCTGACCAGTCCCAACTCCAGCTGTCTTACTCCCATGAGCCTTTAACTACATGTGACAAGCTGAAATTATTTGCATTGTACGTCGCGCCAAGTTAGAGTTGAGCAATGCAGCTTTACATCGACAGCATCCACTGAGAACAGCAAAAATAAAGAAACGTCGTCCTGCATTTCTTACAAACGTCATAAGTAAATGTTTATTGAAGTATTAAATCAGGTGCTTATTTCAAATGTAAACTCATATTACACTATAATTACACCACTACAGCACTCTATTCTTAAAAATACAATATTAGTGATGATTTTCTTCCAGGACGGCAGTGATGCCACCAATACAGGGAAAGATTAGAAAGCGCTTCTCATCTCTGTGCCAGAACTGTTATATACAATACTCTCTGATGATTGCAGAAGCCGGAGCACTGAAATTGTTCCAAAAATGATCTGCCAAACCAGAAGACCAGATCCATAATTGATAGGGAAGTGAGAAACAGAGACATGTTCATTATCATCCTTTGTTCTATACTGCCTCAAAGAAACTAATGAGGAGCAGAGCTGCCAAGTCCCACATTTCATTTCTAAATCCTCCTGTCTTAACACTGATCTCATTTTCTCTTGTCCGTTTGAATTAGTAGAACTTTAAAGCAATCCAGTTTGATATAAAATTACTGTGGAAATGCATCCCAACAAAATAGCCCATAGACAAACATGTTTACTTCATAAAGACTCATTTCAAAGACTTCTGCAGTTATTCATTTGGATCTGTTCCAGGTCAGCACCAAACCCAGACCCTGGTCATTTTGATGTGTATACATCTCTGCGACAACTGAACAACACATTCTCCCCTTCAATACATCAAATGTATTGAACTTTACCCTGCTGAAAAGAGCAATTTGAATAAATACAGAGGTGACACTCCTCTACTTGTTTCCAAAAGAGGCTGTATTTGCACCAAGAAAAGTTTCTTTAACAATGCAGGATGAATTCATTGCTCCCTGTTGTGGTCAAATTGTGACCCTAAAAGCCAATTACTACACCAGAAATGGAGATTTACCAGTCCAAAGATTAATGCATTACTGCATGTGTCACTGCACAGTTGTATGTATGTTGCTTTGTGTCTACGACAGAAGCTCTAGACGCAGCGTCATCACTGGGGAGTCGAAAGCTGGCACTTACCACAGTGATGTTCACGTGTTTTTTAAAAAAAAAAGAGAAAGAAAAGAAAGAGGCAGAAGATATCTGTCTTTTTTTTTCCTTCTTCATTTTTCATTGTATCTGGTGCCGTTGTTGAAAATTTGACATTTGTTTTCAATTAAAACTGCAGCATTTAAAAACTTCCAGTTCCAATCTTTTATGATTATTATTATTGTTACTATCCAAGAAAGCGCCGTAGTCCACTACTTTGGACCTCAACTACATAGTTTCATTTTTAAAAGTCAACTTTAATTTTTACCACTCATCCTTTTTCATAATTTCAGAAACACACACACACACATTATATATATATATATATATACACATGTATGTGTGTGTGTGTGTGTGTGTGCGTTCATACATATGTATGTGTATATCTAGATAGATAGATAGAACTTTATTAATCCCAAAAGGGACATTCAAATTGTCATCTAGTTAATTAAATAGAATTAAACTCTTATGGATCTCCTGAATCTTTCTGTTCTGCAGCAGTCAGAGGTGCCGACTGCTGCAGCTGCTTCTTTATTGCTCCAGTAGACTGTGGAGAGGGTGTCTGCTGTTGTCCATAATAGCTTCCAGTTTGTTTAGTGGGCCCCTCTCCACCACAGATGTTAGTGGGTCCAGTCTCCTGCCCAGCACTGAGCCTGCTTTTTTGACCAGTTTGTCCAGTCGCTTGGTTTTTGTCTGTAAGGCTTCCTCCCCAGCACACTGCAGCAAAGAAGAGTTCACTAGCCACCACCGTGTGGTAGAACATGGTCATCATTTCCACACAAACATCAAAGGACCTCAGGAAGAACAGGCGGCTCTGCCCCTTCCTGTTAGGAGACCAGTCCAGCTCGTCATCCACAAGGACCCCTAGATATTTATATGTGTGCACCACTTCAGTGTCCACCCCACAGATTTTAACTGGCTCCAGAAGAGGCTCATATTCTTTTAAAAAGGAGGATTTTAATTTCTATTAGAAAAATGTTGGACATTCTTGTGGAATTGCCACAAAATAAATTATTTTATATTTTGTTAATTTCTACAGAAGAATATGTATTTTATTATTATCAAAATTCTATTTTGGTGATGCTCATTGACCTGTTTGTTTCCCTTTTTTGTCCCAAATGAGAATCGAAAAGGGAATCGATAAAGAACCGAAACGTTAAGCAGAATCGAAAATGGAATTGGAATCGTAAAAATCTTCTTAATTCATATCCCTACACAGATGGCCTACATGGATGGGCACCAAGAATAATTTCTGACAGTTGCTAATGTCGTTCTTCCTGTACACCTGAATGTGCCAGACCAGTCAACTACCAAACTGCTTTAACAGATGTAATCAATTAACCAAGTTCATTTGCTCAGCAGCATGTGACTGCTACTTACCCTCTAATTATGTAATTTAAATGTTACTCAATAATTTTCACAAAAGAAAGCTATGTCAACATCTCACTTTTTGGTTGAATAAAATGCTGTTTTGATCAAAGACTGCCTCGCAGTGTTAAGCAGACGAAACATGAATACGTGACCTGTAAATGGTCATGTGTTCACAGTTACAGATAACCCCGTCTGACTGAGAATACACTACTGCCCACTCAGCTGTTTCTATGGCAACAAACAAAGTAGTCTGTGCCTGAAACATGCTGATCATCAAGATTTTTAGCAAAAGGAGGGAGTATTGCTTGAAGAGAAGAAAAAAAAAAAAACAGATGCAACTTATCTCAAAAGGATGTTTTTTGTCTGAAAAACGTGAAAAATCATGATGGATGTGAGACTTCACCTGTATCACAGTGGGACGCAGCAAAGCAGCTCAGAGTTCATATTTCACTTTCTCTCACAGATGTGCAGAATTTTCTGGTGGGTTTCTGACAGTGAACATTAAATGAGATTAATGCCAAACTATGTCAACACATCTGCACAAGTCAAATTGTTAAACCCTCAGGTGGAAAATCATTGTTTTCTCTCAATTAGGTTTGCATTCAGCACCAGTTTATTGGACACTGATGACAGGGCTTTGAGAGGAATAGGAAAAACAAATCTGTCACTGAACTTGCACTATAGAGAATATTTACAATTGTGTTCAAAATAAGTGTGTTAAGTGAGTAAAACTCAAAAAAGAATGGAACGTGCAGCGTTGCCAATGCATTTGGAAATGAAATCTATAATAAGGACTCTGAGCTTTACTCACTTATTTAAACACACTCCTATCACTTTGCCTCCATCCATTAAATTCTGCTTCCCAGTTCAGATTGCTGGGTTGCAGCAGCCAAAGCAGAGACCAAGATCTCCCTCTCCTCCCGCCACCTCCTCCAGCTCTTCCAGCAATCAATCATCAATCAATCAAACTTTATAGCACTTTTCACACAAATGAAATGCAACTCAAAGTGCTGTACAGTGATTGAACAGAGAAGAAACGCATTAAAATAAGAATAGAATAAAAGTCTTAAAAAGAGATACAGACAAATAACAAATTTACAAAAATTAAAACCCTATATAAACGGCAGACTAAATAAATATGTCTTAAGTTCATGTTTAAAAATGTCCAGACCTGTGGCTCCCCTCAGATCCTCCAGCAGGCTGTCCCAGTGCTAAAGGTTTCTGTTCTTGCCTTTGGAACAACTAAAAGAGTAGAACCAGAGGATCTGAGGGGTCTTTCTGGTTCATAGGCTAAAAGCATCTCAGAGATGTACTCTGGTGCAAGGCCATGAAGCGCCTTAAAAACTGTTAAAAGAATTTTAAAATCAATACGGAAACTAACAGCCAGTGTAGAGATTTTAAAATGGGTGTAATGCGTGCTCTCCTTCTGATCTTTGTCAGCAGTCAAGCTGCTGAATTGTGAATTAATAATAATTTATTTATAGTATTTTTTGGGGTAGACCAGAGAGGAGACAGTTCCAATAGTCTAACCTGCTGGTGATAAAAGCATAAACCAGTCTCTCCATGTTCCTCAGAGAGGGAAAAGGCCTCACTTTACACGTTTTTTAAATGGTAAAAGGCAGTTTTTGTTACCTGGCCTACGTGTGGTCTAAAATTAAAATCAGAATCAAATAAAAATGCCCTGGTTCCTTGCCTTCTGGCTTGGGTTTAGTCCATATGAAGTTAGTTTGGAGGCCACTTTCTCTCTCTGAGCTTTAGAACCAGTGACAAGTACTTCTGTCTTTTCCTGGTTAAGCTTTAAAAAAAATTCTGTGACATCCAGGTTTCAATATCTAAAATGCAGTTACAAAGTGAGTCGATTTGACCATTGTCATCAGGAGACACGGCTACATAGAGCTGAGTATCATCAGCATGGCTGTGGAAGGAGATGCCGTGTCTCCTGATGTCACTGCCTCGGGGTAACATATGTAAGTAAAAAACAAAAAAAAACAAAAAAGGTCCTAAAATTGATCCTTGTGATTGTTTACTGTTACAAAGAATTTTCTTCATGAAGGTAGGAGGTAAACCAGTTAAAAACGCTACCAGACAGGCCAACATGCTTAATCTACTTAAAAGACCTTTGTGGCAGCACTGAGGTCAAGTAGAACCAGAACAGTAAGTTTGTTTTTGTCCAGGTTATTTCTTATATCATTTACTACTTTTAAAAGGGCCGTCTCAGTGCTGTGCCCTAAAATCTGACTGAAAGATTTCTAATTTGGAGCTAGAGTTTAAAAACTCTCTGGATGTTTGAAATCAGTCTGTAATTACTAGGAGATAAAATATCTAAGTCTCCTTTTTTAAAAAGCAGTTTGATTAAAGCTGTTATAAAATCACTGGGGAAGACACCAAGCTGTCGTGAGCAGTTTACAATCTTTAGTACGTCTTCACATACAGAGTTAAAAATAATTTTAAAAAGGCAAAGCAAGTTCAAAAGGCTCGCTGAGAAATATAATCTCACCTGTGTGTCCTGGGTCTAGCTCAGGGTCTTCTCTCTGTTGCACATGCCCAAAACCCCTTTCCAAGGAGGCATCCAGAAACCAACCAATCTGACTCCTAATTTATCTTATCTCAAGACATGATATAGGTCAGTTGTGTGTTTGTTTTTATTTTGTCCTGATTCACACCTTCAGCTTAAGATTTATCTAACTGCTTGCTAACAACCACCGCTTAATGACGTAATAATATGTTTTAATACAACGTCCACCCGAGGAAGAATTATTTTGGACAATATTTGGTTGTTTTACAGCGCAAACCTTTACTAGCTGCTGACACCTCTGGAGATTTGCATTTTCAGAAAAAAAAACAGAGAAACTACCAGAGGAGTTGTAATTTAAAGCGGCGACAGATTTCCCATCAGCTCTTTGACCCACCTGTCCTCTCCACCTCCATGGGCTCCGGTTCCGGCTGCTCTACAGGACGACCATCCACGTGTGTGAAGACAAACGGCTTCTCTGAGGCCACCATCAGCCCCTTCCCTTGAGGTTCCACTGCTGCGTAGTGAGGCACAGACTTCCCCCTGAGGACCCTCCTCTTCCTCACCTCATACTTCTTCTCCTGACCTGCATGTGGAAACAGAAGTTTCATCTTCCTTTAAACTCTGACAGAAACGAAGAGGAATTGCAAAAGCAGTGTCATGTTTCACTCTGAGAGCCACTGAAGGGAAATGATTTTACTCCCAATGAGGCCCAATAGTTGCTTTAAATCACAAATGGAATTATTTAATGACAACAATAAAAATACTGTTTTACAAGATCAAAGATTACGTTTACTGCTTACTGTATTTTTAGATTCATGGCTAAACTGGAATGAAAGTTACAGGTTTGTTGCACGTTTCCTCAACATAGGCAGCATTTTGTTTGCTGCAAAATCTATTGTGCATATTTAGTGATTTTTCACCTGGCCAAGGTGGATTTGCTCTGTTCCAGCAGTCTTTGCAGCAGAAAAAAAGCAAATGGAAGGGCATCCATTTGTTAAGATTTGTTTAGCCTAACCTCGTCACTGCGGCAAAAAGGAACAAGAGTTTAATGTGACATTTTCTTTCTTTATTTTTTAAGAAGCCCACATAATAGCTCAACTGCAAAAAGAATGATGTTTGCCTCCTGCTGCATGCTAACCATTTTTTTTCAGCCAAGTATTATCAAAAATAGCTATTTCTATTCTAAGCTTAGTTTAGAAAAGCAGCTGGAAGTGGATTGCTGCATCCAGCCAAAAACTGATAAAATAAACTTCATAACAACTCTTAATTAAAGATTGTGACTTATACTTTCAATTTGCGCAGAAAAACAACTATGTATTTAAAAAACAACAACGAAACAATATTTTGTTGTGCCCCAGCTTGCTGCTGCTTCATCTACATCATTGATGGAGCTTTTCCAGATCTTCCAGCTGACACCATTGGCACTAATATAACAACACGCCATCAGAGATGCAGGCTTTGTCCACAGGGCACAGTGTCCGGGCTTTTCACAAAGAATTTCAAATTTTGGTTCATCTGACCACAGAACAGTTTTCCATTTTGCCTCAGACCATTTTATTTGAGCGGTGGTCCAGAGAAGACGCTTTTCTGGGTTGTAAACCTATCCATGACAACGGTGGGTTCTTGCAAATCTCAGAGTCTAGACTTTACAGCTGGGAAAAGAGACGTGACTTTAGTCGCTCTTAGTGGAAGACACTAAGTTCTGCTTTGAAAGGCAGCATCTTCTGTTTTTCAAATCCAAGCAGGAGAGGACGACTTATTTCCATTAACACCTTTTCCATGACAGGCTCTTTAAAAGTGACAAAAAAAAGGGTTCATATTAGATTGATGTTCCTGTCAAGATAAATCTGATCACACAGAAGCAGGACATCACGCTGTGAGATCCAAACCTACAGCAACGATTGGCCTGATAGATGACAGAAACGCCCACATTTATCTCTGTCAGCTCAGCTTGTGTGAAGATACAGACCGATCTTTTTTTTCAATTTTGTAAAACTCAATTAAAGTTGCAATGGGATATGGATGATTAGTATTGCCAAAATGTATATTTAGAAAAGCATAAAAAACAATCCATCACTAAGCTGAAATCAAAGAGCTGCATCTTTAAATCCCACAAATAAAGAAAGAAACTCAAAAGTCTTCATCTGTTCCTGATTAATTCATCAGAGTAACTTCCTTTTCTCAGCAAATGCCAGGAAGTTTGATCAGAATCTTTCTTTTCCCTCAATCTTTGCTTGGCAATTGAAACCCATTAAATTAATACTATGCTGGACATTTAGGAGCGATGAATTATTTGAACACATGCATTTTAAAACAGTTTGAAATCTATATCCAAGTCATGTGTGTGGCAACAACTAATTTACCAAACTGCACTGGGTCGGTGCGCCACCCACCTTGTCCTGCAGTGTTGGCGACTGTGATCCACTCAAGACACACCGAGTATCCGCTGCCTTTGGTTTCCTGTGGGTCTTTCTGGATGCGAAGCAGCAAAACCTCCACAGTGTGGATGCCAGCCTGGACGTGTGAGACGCTGTGGAGGATGGTGAAAGGCTCCTCCAGGTCTTCAGTGAAAAGTGGCTGTGGGCAGAGGATCAATGAATGACTTCTACCATTTCAACAGGGTACAATGGCTACCTGTGGCTGCCCGACTGAATGAGCTACGCTGGTATCTACATTATGTGTCTGTAAAACATTTGTAGGCTCATTCAATGATCACCAACACAGAGGACAGGGGCGCTGCCAGGAGTTCTGGACCCCTGTGAAAAAAACATGGCTTTGGGCCCCTGGAGAAAATAGCACATAATCACAATTACCACACTTCCATAAACCTCCAAAAAAACAGGTTATACGCTTCAAATGAGAACAGATTTGTGTTCATAACAGTGAACATAATAAAGAGTCAAAGCCATATTCATTTTAAATTTTCATTAATTTTCAAAAAAATGCTACATTCTTCAGTATTTTAAATTGATGCTTAAATGAAGTATTGTATGGCTTTTTAACCACAAAATTAACCCAAATGTACAAAACTTACATTTTATCATTTACATCGTAGTACAACATACGACTAAAATGGCCACTCGCTAATCTATCTCAGTTCTTTCACTGCTCTCTCCAGGAAGCACCACACTCATCTTCAGCTCCATCTGCTAAGGACAGACTTCTCTGCAAACATGAAATGCATCAGACCGAATATGTGTCCTGCCCTTAGTCCAACATGCAATAAAATCCTGGCCAAGAAACCTAGACTGGCAAACTTACATTTGCTCAGCAGGTCTGTCTAACTATTCTCCGTAAGAGCTCATTATTTATGCCCAAAAGTCTTAGGGGGGGGGCAATCAGGTCAGTCTAACCCTGTAGAGAATCTCTGGGAGGGCTCAACGTGATGGCGACAGAGCTTGTGGTCTGGATGGTAAACAAAGAAAGTGGCTGCAGCAGGAAACGCGGTGGTTTATGTTTGCTTTGTCATCGACAGATGACTTGCTCCAACAATAAAGGAAGCTATTCAAGAAGCAATCCGAGCATAATTATGTATATCTGGCTAATGTTAGCTGTAGCCAGTTGAGGTACACATGATTACATTTTCTGAAGGTATTGGTTGAGTGTTTGAGCACACCAGATACTGACAAGCAAGTATTTCGTTCTAGATGAATATGTCACTTATTAACCTGCCTATCAAGTACAATACTTACATTATATTATTATTATCCGATTCATCCAAACATGATGCTGCCTCTCTGTCCCGGTTTCCTTTCTGCTTACTGCCAATAAATGGTTAATAGAGCCAAAAATCTTTAATTGAGCTACAATGGCTACCTGTGGCTGCCCGACTAAAGCATAGGTTGTTTACACTCGCACACAAGGTGCTCTCGGGGTCCGCACCGGTTTATATGACCTCAGCTGTAAAGGCTTAGACCTCTTCTCGTGTGTTGCAATAAAAACAAGAACACGGACTGGCCTTGCCGTCTCTTCACACAAAACGATCTCAGTCAAGACTTTTCTTCCACGTGGTTCCTCGGTGATGGAGCTAATTACCAGTAGCCACAAGAACAGAGTCGTCCCTCTCTAACTTCAACAAGCTCTTGAAAACTCTTCTTTTCCATGAATGCCTTAATCTGCATCCTTCATTTAACCTAAAAACCTGCACTTGAGTCATTTCTGCACTGACCTGTATGCTGAATTAACTGCAGTTAGTTTGATTGGATTTCTCTGTTGTTTTTCTGCAAAGCGACTTGCATCTGTGATATGTAAGTGTAATGTAATATAATTCTGTGACCCAAACACTGGACTTATTTCTCTGACCTTTGTTCATTTTAATTGCTACTTGTAAAATCATAGCTGATCTCACTTCACATTAAAGACATTATGAACTTTAAGGATTGGGGGTTCAGTTTCAGAGCCCTGCACCTCCCTGCTGGGTGTCTTCCCCGCTCTCGCTGTCCTGGTTTCCTGCCTGCTCACTGTCAGTCTCCTCGCTGACAACAGCAGCTCCATCTCTACCTGCACACCTACAACACCAGTCACGGGCACAGAGTATGCATGAGGGGAGTATGCACCAGGTAACTATCATGAAAACAAGGAGAGAGCACAGGTGACTGGCAGAAAAGGTGGCAAATTTTGTTTTTTTAACAGTTCCAAAGCCTCGGATGTTTTTTCTAATTAATCTAAGAACACCTATTTAATCTATTGTCAGAATATACGAATGATTTTCACCAATAAAACAAGCTTCTTGAACTGATAACCTACTCTGCCGTATATTCTGCACTCTCAAAGAGAAGCTTTTCTCATTATTCAACATTAAAATGCTGACTCAAGCCAGTTTTCCTCTATCGGTGTCTGACGAAGGTGATATTCCGCTGGGAACCCGACTGCACAAATATATCTGGATAATGAGTCAGTTTATTAATGGTATCTTCACAACAACAAAACACAACAAAGTGAGAGATGCAGGATGGAGGCTTAAATTTAGACTACTGGGCGTTACTGACTGGAGGGATTAAATCTTAATTATGCATTTCATTCCTGATAGGACTCTTAGATTGGCCTCGAGTTTCTTCGATAGGCATTAAATTTGGTTGAGTTGCAGTTCAAAGCTTTTCAGAAGGCTTCAGAAACGAATGGACTCTCCGAGCCCGTTTCCACCAAGCAGAACAGCTCAGTTCAGTACAATAAGAGCTACAGGAGATCCTTCCTGCCCGCAGCTATAAACATCCACGATGAATCTTTGAAGAGATTCAAATCATGACGACTACTGCAACAACTGACAGAACTGTGTGATGGCGATGAATTTATTTTCTTTGTTGATTGATTCAAAACTCCTGATAAATAATCTGGGATCCCAGAAAGGCTCCGTCCCAACATTTGCTTTCTCAAAACCTCTAACTGAACAAAAGAGCTGACTCATGGTTCACACGTTTGGAAAAGATGCACTGTAACACTCTGGTATTTTAACATTTGAGGTGAAAAAAACTGCAACAATTATCAAGCACAGTTATTTGAAAAATAACTTACTTCTGCATAATATTTAATCTTTAACAAAGTACAAAATATTCAGCGAGCTTTATATAATTTATGGGTTCAAATTTATTTTGAAAATTAAATAGTAGCTGAGTAGCTGCCAGATATATTGAGGCAAAGAGTTCAATAAATGAACCGTACTATATTGTGGATTAGAAAGAACTTTTATAATTTAATGCTCTATTAGAAGGAAAGTACTTACACTGTGTTATTGCTGGCTGCTATTATTGTTTGTTTCTTGAAAATTCAACCAGAAAACTCCATTTAAAAACTTATTTTAAAAACCTTTACTCCAAGGAAGCATATCACCAACCTGCTTTACCTTATTCTGGTTTACTTCTTTATCATCCATACAATGTAAGAGTTTTCTTATCTTTCATGAGTGTATCTGGGGGTGTTTTGGGGGCATTAATTTAATTAAATAGCTCTGGACTCAAGTTGCTATTTGTTTGAAAAACTGGCAGTTTTCTTGTTCTCTAAATCATGAACAAACACCGCACACATGCCAACAATGTGTTTTTTAAATAAATAAATAAAATAGATTACTGTTCTTTGTGTCGCCCAAAAGCCCACTACTTCTGGTCCTTAAAAATAGTGCTCAAAACATCAATTATATTTTAAAACCACTCCTTTAGCAGCCGAAAACTGTAATAATTAACAGGTTTCTTCCCAGTGAACAACATTACCAGGGTACTATGGTCTATTTTGTGCAGAGCATTTTCTCTGCAGCTTTAAAAAAAAAAAAAAAAAAAAAAAAAAAAAAGCACCTCCCTGCCCACCAAAAGCCATAAACAAAAGTCCCCAACCTTTCAACCACCAAAAAAAAAACATCCAGTGATTGACGTTCTCACAAAGGTTTCCAA
>JBAMYA010097413.1:0-20862 GCA_037176975.1 Arrhamphus sclerolepis | reverse complement strand
ATATATGATAGATATTAGTTGAATGTGACAGAAGGGTTCTGGTTAAGACTTGCTTATCCCACCTTTAAAACCTTACACATAAGACATCCATAAGCATATAAAGGAAAAAAAACAACTTCTTTAATTCACTGCTGTGTTTCAAACAGCGACTGTGCACTTGGCCTGCTGTTATGAGTTATGTTTGGTGATAGGAGCTCAGTTCATTTACTGTCCAGTCTCACACGAATGGAAACTATTGTGCGTGGACTTCTACAGGCACGTCTTAATAAAGCGTGAGACACATTAATGGAAAACTGAACCGAGTCTGAACAGCGAAACGTTTATGTCTCCTAAAGGCTTTCAACGCGTGACGTCCTGAACCGCAAGCATTTGCTATGTGAAGGTACTGCAGTGGTTCTCCATCTGTGCGTGCTCTTATTCAGCCCTGCGCTGGATGCATTTCACACATGCATGTTGGCGCATGCGAGGTCCCCCTAGGTACTGTGCAACGTAGATCTTCCTCTGATGAATGAAACACATTCTTCAGGAACGAAGACTCTCTCAGAGCGAGTGATAAGGTCGGAGTCCTCCGTATTATGGTTTTCCATAGATGAAGAGATTATCAAGCTGCCTGAGAGGCTCCAAGTTCAGTTTCAAGACAAAGACTCTGCTTCTTAAGTGTGATGTTTAGTAGTTTTCTGATATTGTTGATACAAACAGAATTTATTCCCAGGTCACAATGATTTATTGCCTATATTTGATCACACAACCTTTATTTACATTTGCTTAGACAACAGTACTTAGATAGTACCCCCATATAGTCTAAGTGTAAAGACTCTTCGCACAATTTTGCATCTCATAGAAGTTACCAACTGCTTTTGGGCCGCGTGTCTTAGATTTTAATTAGTGTAAACCAGGTTGGCCGTGGAAATAAAGAGGAAACATTTTGAGTTGCAGGTCCAGGTCTGTTTGGAGGTTTGCAGACATGTAAAATTTCAAAGCTTGCCAGTCTTTTCCTTTCCCATCATTCTTTTGAGCTGTTTTGGGTTGTTATCTGCCAGAAAGCTTTTACATGTTGCCTGGTTTTCAGACACATTTTGCTCTGCAAGACTTTTGTAATCTCCCATTTTTTTTTTCTTTTGGGCTTCATTTTGCTGCCTACAGAGAAACTGAAGTGCTGCATTTCCAAGAACCTTACTTTAGTTTCCATTGTTAATGCTCATAAAATGTCAGGGCACTTTATTGCAGCCATGCCCGTAATGATTTAGTGCCCACTTTGCTTTTATCTGTTGAGAGTATGTCAGTACAAGACTGGCTTATTGATGAAAGTTTTTGTCAAATGTAATATTGCCTTTGAATGTGTCTTGCTATGGCGGCGTCCCTCTTGGCTTTTGCCCTTGAAACACCTCTTAGTTTGGTGTGATGAGGGTTCGAAATAACCCTCCAAATTGCTCCAAAACAGCCTGGAGCTCTGTAGGTGTCTGAGAGGATGTTTTATTCACAATCCACAAAAAAAACATTCACTGACATCTCTAATATAGTTTCTTCTCAGAGACATGTCCTGAAAACCTGTTTCATGACTGCACCTGTGTCTCCATTAATGTTTTATGTAGGTTTTTAAGTTGCACATTTGAAAAAGATGATGAAAATGGGGAAAGCGGTTGAAAACAAGCATCTCAAAAGAAACACCCATATCAAATAGATTCTTCCTTAAAGGGACATGCCAGCGTTTTCAAGCTTCTTTACTGACATGAAAGAATTTACACAATGTGTCCAAATAAAGCAAAATAGACTTTTGATATAATTTCATGACTGAATTAAAATCTCAGATGAATCCCTGGTTTTATCCTTTGACCATCATCAGTATTGCATTTTGTACTTTCTGTCCATTTGATGACCTTGTTGACTAAACTGGTACAAAAATGAATCGGAGATACGTTTTTGTTTATGTAATTTGTATTTCACAGCATGAAAGATTGTTGTTGTTTGGTAACTCGGGACATTTTAACATTGATTTATAGTATTTATTCCGTGCATACAGTGTAGAGTTGCTAATACTCCTGACCAGAACAATATTGTTATTGATCTGGAATGCTGTACTGGCATTTCGGGGGAAGTAAGTCTCAACCTCCATTTCACCTTTCACATGTCTCCCAACATCCCGCGGCTGTGGGAATGAACTGAAGTTCTCACAATGAGGGTTTTAGCAGTCAGCTGTGCTCCAGTGGTTTTCAGTTTCACACTCAGCGTAGCGTGTCTCCTCTTAACGGCCATCGCTGTCCACGACACATGCAGCCTCAGCGGCTCCTTCTCTCTCTCGTGACCAACCCCCACCCCCCACCCCCCCGTCTGCTCGTCTTCCCCACACAGTCACATTTACTGACTTTGCCTCTCTGATCATGTCTCTGTTTGTGTCTTCACCCTTCGCTATCTGCCAGCTCTGTTTTGATGTTTCTCCTCCCGGCTCCTTGTGTGTGCCTGTCCACCGCTGTGATGAGTGACTTATACTGGAGCTGACCTTTCGCTTCAGTAGACATAACACGTCAGTGGAATTATAGAATCAATATGTGCTTGTTTTTAACCCCTCTTTCCCTTTTCCCATCGTCTTTAAATAGATTTCCCTTCAAGCTCATGCTGCGGATTCTCTGCATCAGCTGCCCCACCTGCTGCGCTGGTACGGCCGTGTTCAGGAGGTTCCTGGTGTCCTTCGCGCTGCCAAAGATTGTGGGCTCCTTCTGTCCATCCTGCAGATTCCCACGTCCATTACCCTGGAGACGTCATCACAGGTCACCCCTGCAAGCCTGCTGGCACAGCAGGAGAGCCCGGAGACGACCACACAGCTTCCTTTTGTCGGCGGCCCCAGGCCCACAATGACTAAACTTAAAGTAAATAATTGCTTTGCTTTACATATTTTTCTCTTTTTTTATTTTTAAAAATGTCTTTCTTGAAAACACAAATTTACTGAAAACATTTAAAGAGCTGCGTCTCGGTTTCCCAGCAGAGCACAGATAGAGGATTTGCAGACTCTAGCTGGTTGTTAAATAGCATCCCTATAACTTAATGACCCTTTTATCTGTCACTTGGCCCTTAGAGAGTGCAGCTCCAAATGCTTTTGGCTTGAGGCAAACATTTTTAATTGTTCAATTCATTGTCTCTTTTTTTCAGTTTTATTTCTTTTAGACACAGAATTAACATTGAAGTGGCCTTTTTGAATGTCCCAGCCATCCAAACCCATTATGTTAACGCAGATTCTCTCTCATGACATGTCTCTGGTACTCCTCCCATTCACAGCCATTTACATTTAGAACCAAATAACACAGGCTTTATGCAATTACTCATACAGGAGTGTCCATGAGCCACTATTTGCACATCACATCCTCTGCTCAGCTGTATACATATGCAATGGCGTCCAGTGAAAGTTTCTCCAGCGTTTGTTGATGGAGACGACTGGAAATCAGATTAGAATAGCTGCCCGTGCTATTTTTCAGGACTTAAAGATACCAATCAGAGCCATAGACTGTATAAGAAGATCTGCACAACCCTCATGTGACATCATGCACAGGTTTTCTCAAGAGTGCTGTTGAAGCCCATGTCCCCTAAACTACGTGGTGCCATGTTGCAAATGGGATGCATGAGCAGGTCTGGAAGTCAGCTGGAACACGGCCACCTGAATTTAGTAGCTGCAAGTTTGTTATTTTAGCTTATGCTAACCTATGACACTAATTAATACTACTTTATATTCATTCTGCTGAAATTTATCTAAACCTCCTTGCTATCGAAATAACAGGTGTTGAGGAGAGCTGAGACCCTTCATCTCTCAGCCTGCCCCTCATTCACCTGCAGGTCGGGTGGTCTTACTGCTATACTTTCCACTATCAAGCTGGGTAAGTTTGGGTCGAAGTGGACCTTCGCCACTTCTCGTTTTAGGCCTGACAGCACTTGTCGTTTTGGATGTTGTTGGTTCATGGGATCCTCTAAAAGTCAACTTGGAAGGATCCTGAAACGACTGGAGGCAAAAGTCGCTCAACCAGAGGACTCAGCACTGCGGACGAGCTAGAGAGAGTCCAGCTGGTGTACTCTGGTTGGCCTTCAAATGAGAGCAAAGATGGCTGCTTAAGGCTGATTTGGTTTGACTAAAAAGCCTTCAGAAGCAACCCAAAACTGGCTGCAGTGGTCTCTTAGTACAGTTAACAGCACAAGATATCCTTTTTTTTTTTTTCAAATTAGAATGACTGTGCTCTGTTAGGGTTTAGAAGGGGATTTAACTGGTTTTGGAGCCAGCCCCTAGTGGTCCATTGAGGAACTAGCATATTTCTTATTTCCACATTTGCATCAATCTGGAAGAACAGATGTTGCCTTGTTGTCAGAACGCACTATAATGTATGTTTTTGTACAACAAGCTGAAGACAAAAGTAACAAGACAAGAGCAAAAAAAAAAAATCTTTTTTTTTTTTTTTAAAGAAAACAATAATTTGTTTCCAACAAACGTATCTTACAGCCCTTGGTGCTTTTTAAATGACACAGTTTAGTATCCTCTGTACCTCCTTGCAGTCGAAACAAACCCTACACATTCAGCCTTTTCTCATTTCAGATGCAATAAAAAAACAGTGAATCCATTCCAAAGGACAACAAAGTTTTACAGCGAGTCTTAAGTTGTTTATAGCAGTGGCTGAAAATCTTAAAAGTAAAGAGACAAAAAGGCTAGCACAATCGAGTCCACACTCCTAAAAAGCATTTCCCTCCGGAAGGATTGTCGAGACACTTCCACAGCTGCATGCATTTACAGATTTCTTAGCTCCACAGCACTCCAGATATCACCCCCTGCCAAAATTTCAACTGGCCTTTGCAGCAAAAAGATAAGCAGGATCAGCTGTTCAGAAGGAGACTGTCCCCTCAACCCTGACTAACTCCTCTGCACTTAGCCTTCAGACTGTTCTCTTGGCAATCTTCCTCTCCTCTGTGCAGAGATATTTCTGTGATTTCCTGCTGGCTAGATGTCTAGACCAGTTTCATATTAAGTGGTGAGAAGGGTGGAAGCTGGTGGGGTGAAAGGAGGTTTGGAGAGTTTGGATGAGGGAAAGTGAGCTGGGTGGCCAGGAAGGGATGTGTCTCAGATTTGCCGTGTTGCTGGATAAAATTTCCGTCGGGCCCAGATGTGCACAAATGACAGTTTTCACGGCGGGGTGAAATCAGACATTAAAACTGAGAGGAATGTGTACACACACAGACACAGGCACAATGGTCGCCATTCTTTCTGTCTGCTTAAAGGGATTATAAGGATGGATACATGTCGCCACCGTTATGTCTGGAGTGCAGCTGTTGTGTTGGCCAATGTAGTGTGATGTGTATGCGTTTACGCACATACGCCCTCATGCCTGATCCTGTGTGCACGGGAAAGAGAGGTCTGCCATCTGAGGTGTTGACAATCGATCCTTTACTGTTGCTGACCGAAGGCACTCGGCCCATTTCACTGATGGCCACAATATAAATGGCTCATAAACTTTCTCACTTTCCCATTCTTCTCACTTGAGCTAACGCACACTGATGCATGTCAGTCAAACTGCCTGTGCAATGAGCTGAAGAGGCACAACCTGTGGTCCAAATGCAAAGATAGCTGAAAGACCACTTTCTATCACGTCCTCACAGCAGACAACAACTTAAAAGGAACTTTTGAGAACAGGGATTAATCAGACAGAAGGCATGCTTAGTTAATGGGATCACATGAATAAAAACTGAGGGAAATGTGTGATATTTCTGTCGAAATAATTGGTCTCACAGGGAAAGTGGTGTTCAAGAAACAAGGATTGCTGGCACATTCTGTGTGTGTTCCAGTTGTAACCGTATCTGCCGAGACCTACGTCTTTATAGTTCAGCATTTACAGCTAAAGGTATTAGTGCTCATTTGGGCCTAGAACTTTATTAAACAACCCGATTTCTTTTTAACACCAGTATTTCTTGAAAAACATGCCTTTAACACAGTGACCAATAAAAATTCCTTCTAGGCTCAATGAAATGCAGCTCAATAAAACTATCCCGTAAAGCTATTTATATTATCTTTCAGAGGACTTGAATTAGCTTTATCTGCTTTTATCTGTCAGAAAAAAAAATACTAAAGTCTGGAAATTATTTGTATTAGACTGGAAATAAAAACAAAAGTTGCCATGACATATATTGTCAAAGTATTTTGAGTAAAAAGTTAGAAAAGTTAGTCAGAAGTATTTGCACAATGTCAGTTTTTATGATTTTGCCTTTATACACCATCACAGTGGCCTGATAGATCAGACTATAGGGCGTCCCCATCCAGGATGCAGATCCAATGGTTGCTTTTCAAACTGCCTCTATTTATTAGCAACCAATCAGAGCAGTTTGATGGAGAGTGAAATATTGAAAATAAAATCCAACAATTGTTGCTGTTCTTGCAAGCAGAATTTGAGAATAACTGGTGTGCACCAACAACCTACATCTTTGAAAAACTGTTCAGATATACATTAATACAAAGTCATGTTCGTATTACTTCTTGAATAGCTTCCCAGAGCAAGTTCACCAGATGTCTCTTACCATTTTTAAATGAGATGTGCTTCATCCACCTCAATCCGAAAGAAATTGTCACAGAAGTCGAGGTCTTTAAATGTCAAAGCCAAAGTCAGTTCAAATGACCGCTGTTTACAATCCAGACTATGACGTTGCAGCTTCGTCGTCATCGTGTTAAGCCCACCCAGAGAGTCTTAACAAGACTCTGAGTGGGAGACTCCCCCAAAGGTTGCAGAGGATGAAAGAGCTAAGATCCTGTGGAATTTTCAAATCCAGACATAAACTGGTGATGGCCAATCAGTTGGACATTGTGGTGGTGGACAAGTTCCAGAAACAGAAATGTAGCAATTCCAAGCGAAAGTAACATCAAGGCAAAGGAACAGGAGAAGCTCCAGAAGTACTAAGGCAGGGCTGTCAAACTGATCCGTGAAAGGGCCGGTGTGGCTGCAGGTTTTTGTTCCAACCATGCAGCAGCACAGCTGATTTGTTTCATTCTGAAGTCTGGAGCATATTGGCATCACTTGCCAGGCTTTCACTGCAGCCACCTTTAGTTTCTGCTTGTTTTTGGGCCTTTCTGTCTTCAGTTTTACCTTCAGTAATTTTTAAAAGTTAAGACACCTGACAACCTCAGTTTCATTGCCTTCAGAAAGTCAAGTTGCTTTCACATCTAAGGTCATTATCCATCTGCACTACACTAAGTTTTTGCTGAATGCGAACCCATAGACCTCAGGATTCATCTTGCTATTACAGTTACCATTCTCATTATCAATAATTACCAGTGAGTCTGTTCCATTGGCACCCATATATGCCCATACCATAATACTGTCTGCTCCTTTCCTTCTCCATCATTCTGAGAGGTTTATCTTGGTTTTGTCATTTCTTTCTTTTTTTTGGTTTCATCATTTCAAATAATCTTTGGATGTTTTCAGGCAAAGTCTAACAACAACAACAAGTTATAAGACACCCAAAGTGGTTTCCAAAAAAGAAAGAAGAAATCCCCTTTTTTGTTCTTGAATTTATGGAGGCATCTCTCGATTTTATGTTTTGACGCCTACCTTCTCCTTAGTAGTTTTGACTTCTTTTGATGTTCACCAGAAAGGCATTCTGCGATCACCCACTTTAGTTTTGCTCTGTAGTCTTCGAGACCTTTTGATGTTGTTGAGTTCACCAGTGTTTTTTTTTTTTTTTTTAATTCTATTTAAGAATAAACTGAACTGATCATATCTCTTTCAGATTTTAGTTATTCTTTCATCTTAATTGTACCTCCAATCATATAGCTTTCAAATAACAGCTCAGTATCTGGTATCAACTCCAGACCTTTTATCAGCTTCATTTGTCTTAAAGTAACGAGGAAATGGACCACTTGTGGCCAATCAACTACAATTTCTGTCAACTTTTCCTTGAAAATGGAGGTACTTTGCTCAAAATGGCAGTAATTCTTAAATGGTAATGACATTTTTGTGAAACCTCTCAAATCAAAGCTGAAAGGCTTCACTTTAATCATGTCTTAAATGTTTTATTTCAAATCCATTGTGCTTGGTTGTGAAGGCAAAATAATAAAGAATCACTGTCATTGTCCAAATACTACTAATTACATTACTTTTCTGATTGGTTTTTCCCCATTTTGCTTCAACCCATTACAACTGGAGTCTTCTAAAACCTGAGGGTTTTCTGAAATAAATAACGCTATCTACAAAACCATTTTATTACTATCTCTCTGAATAAAGCAGAAACCTGAAAAAAAATAACATAAAAAACATTTAAGGAGTTAAACCACTCTGCCTGTATTGTAGATTGGTGACTTTGCCCTCATGTTCTTTTTACAAAAACGAGGGCAGTTTTGTGTATGTTTAATGTGGATACGATGCTTCAGGCTTGAAAGGTAAAAGCACATGCATGCTGCATCAGCTCTTAATGGGTAGATGAAGTAGCCTGTGAGCTGGGATGCTTTGTGTGAAATCTGTTAACCTGCGCTAACCCAGCTCGATCTGACAATTCTGCAAGCACGTTCCTATGCTGTCAGGAATATTTGGCTTGGTCAGCTTTTAAGTGCTCCAAAAATGTTCAGTTGTGTAGATATCAAGGGAAAGTGGAAAGAAGTCAGTGATGGTTGGCACATCTTGGTCTTTGAGGCACGTTAAAGCATAAATGTAATTCAAAGTGGTTTTCAAAGCTTTCTAATCGTCTTTTTGGGAAGACCAGACTGAAGAGCACTATAGTGGTCAAGTCTGCTGGAGATGAAGGCACGAATGTGCTTCTCTAAATCTGCTCTGGACATCAGGTCTCTGACTCTGAGATGAAATGTAGCTGTTTCACTGCAAAGCTGATGCTCCAGTTCTGAGTCAATGAAAACTCCCAAGACTTTGATTCTGGGATTTTGTCTTGAGCCCCCATTCTTTCCATTTTGTTGCCCAATATGTGCATTTATGTCTCACCCTGATTTAATAGAAGAATGCTTGATTGCATCTGACTCTTCTCCTGCTCCAATCACTGACTGAGTGAGTCTGATGGACCAGCGTCAACTGGTGAAACTGCCAAGTAAATCAGAGTGTCATCTGCATAGCTGTGGAGAACCAGCAGCAAAAGAACAGATGCTTTACCCTAATCAGTGTTCAGATACATGTAAATATAGTATAATTAATATCATGATATTATAATTTAAAAAATTACAAGTTCTTATTTTACATTCATATATTTTCCTTGAAGGGCATTCACAGTACAAAGAAAAAGTGGAGGTGAACTGAAATGAGTCATAAGCTGTGTTGTTATTTGATTAAAATAGTATTGATGCTATTAAAGCAAACCATTCACAACACAAAAGTTGTCATTTATCATTTTCAAAAAGAGGCTTCCTGGGTGAAAAATGGCATAAAAATAAAAATAGAATATTGAAAAATGGAAGTAATTGAAGTGCTTGCAAATTATAAATTAAACTAATGTGAACATACGGTATGTGAAGCGACAAATAGACTGATAAAATGTTGGTTAATAACTCACATTTGACTCAATATAAAAAAACAAAACAAACAACAATCAAACAAAAATAACCAACCTTGTTTTGCCACAGCTTTTCCCTTTTGGAAATGAATACAGGCCAAACAGAAGCAGTCTATTCTCTACTTTAACTGCTCCGCTTTTCAATTCACATGGATTTTTACCACCTCTATTTTCATCATCTCATTTTTGTTATTTTCACCCCTTAATCTGCTGTATATTATGTACTTCAAGTAAGAACTTGTTCAAGCCTGGAGTCCTTTTTCATATAGTCCCCTCATTGTAATCATGTGGACCACACATCCTCGGTGTAAACAGGGTTTTTATGCTAACGTGTGTGTCTGTGTGTGTCCATCCTTCAGGAAAATGGCATCGAGGCAGTCTTTGCTTCTCATCCTTGCCCTTCCTGGACGCTCCCATGGGAGAATTTACCAGAAGCTATCAACCCCACTGAAGGTATTGTCAAATCTCTCTTTGTGATTTTCCTCTTTGCCAGTCTGCCCTTGAACTCTTTTTTTATGTTCTTTTGGTTGCCTGATATTTTGAAAATCCTCGTGTTCTTTGTTTGCTCCATCTTCATCCAACTCCCTCCTCACACTTGTTTTAGTTCCTCTGTGTCTTTATCCATCGATCCCTCCAGCACTCCACACTTCTTTTACCTTTCACCTTAATATTTGCTCAATGTCAAAATAGATACTGATGATAATGAACATGCAGAGAGGAGCGTGTGTAAATATTTGCGTCCAACCCTCCCGTACTTGGTGACTTTCACTGGTGCCTTGTGCTGACATGATGCAGAGCTTTCTCTTCATCCTTAGTTGGATGCGGTTCCCTGCGAGGTCCCCGTAATTAATTTGAAAGGGCCTTATCTACATGTGTTATCCCTCCCTGTGTTGCGGGGTGACAGTGTGAAATAATTCTGTGTGAGGAAGTGAACAAACACCGCAGAAATACACAAAATGGTCCACACACAACTAATGTGCATTGTCAAACTTGCGCTTATGCCTTAGTGGGTACTGATTGCTGTGAATGCAGCACCTAATGGGAAGTGGAGGGATTGATGATTGCTTCCCCAGGTGGCAGTGGTGAAGCAGAGGGAGGAAACGTCTGTTTCTTTGTCTCTTTCGTTTGCATGGTTTGTTTGTCTTCTTGCTAGTGGGATATGTGTTCATCGCATCACTAAATGTTGTTAATGCACATGTTACAGAAGCTGAAATGTATAGAAGTCTTAAAAGCATGGTGGTTAAAGGCAGGTATGCATGCATGTACAGTATACAGTAGAAGAAAATAGACTAATGCATACAATCGCTTGAAATGATTCAAAAACCCTGTACTGTAATTGGATTTTTCTAAGCTGATAGAAGCATATAGTATACACAAAAAACAAAAGATAATTGAGGGTTTTCTTTGTTTATTTGTGTGTTTTTTTATTCTTGTGGCTGTGTGCTTTGACACCATCCTTCAACTGTAAGTCTTCTTCAAGTCATCTTGTAAACCAGTATGTTGATACCCCGAAACATGACCTGTAAAGGGGAAACATTTACGCTTATCTGAGGCTTTGCAGATCTGTGCCTTACCGCTGGTGGATTTCTCCAGTTATTTCAGGCAAAGTAAACAGGGTCACCACTCGTGAAGCTGTCAATGCTGATATTTTTCTTGGCGATGGCAACATAGGCTGGAATTTCTTGTGACATTCAGCGCTACAGCATTCTCCGTCTTTATATTCTTTTTCTCACACAGAATCTGTGCCTTCTGCATCATGTCAACCACAAAGGTCGACATGATGCAGAAGGCACTCTGATCCAAGGCCACAAAGGCCTTGGATCTATGTGAATCTACAGCGTGATGGTCGTACACCATGGTTGTTTGAGGCAGAAAATGATGTAACATAAATGATCTGTTTCACGTGTTTTGTGTGGTTGCTTTCTCTTCTGAAAATGGTTGTGTACAAAAAAAAAGCCCCAAATGCAACTTGTTACAAAGAGTGCTGCCACCTTGTGGATAAAAATAGCACCATTTTTATTGAATGAGGGTAGCTTCTGTTTTAATAACGAGTTCAATTTTGGCTCCCAGTGATCACAAAAATGATGTAATTGAGGTGAAAAAAAACCTTGCCACATGTTCTGTCTTGTTTTCTTAATGATACAGACTTTAGGCTCATATGGTCATGTACGCAAGATTCCTACCTCCTGTTTTGATGTAACATTGAGTTGTTTATTTACATAATACTGAGATATGCACTGGTGTTTCTAGACAGAAATGTTTAAGGGATCATTTAAGCTGATCTTCCAGGATTTTCTGTATTGGCTGTTTCTGGGTTGGGTGCGATACCAGTTTTGTAGGAGCCAACTTGTCATCACTCAGTTTTCAAGCATTGGTTGCCACACAGCTGAAGTCTCTGGCATGTTGTTACAGGCATTACTGCAGGTGTCATTCACAGCCGCTAGTGGGTGAGTGAGTGTGCTGAATTTTCAGAAATAAAAGTCTATATTCCCAAAACGAAAACCAGATGTCCACCCCGTGAAAGAATATCTCGACATTTGGGTCCAGCTCTTGTCTCTACGTTGGCCTGAATCTTTTCCATTTCGTCTGCAGTTGTATCTAATCCGAATTTCAAGTTTACCGTGGAAACTTTGATCATTTTTTTTATGTCTAGTTTGATAAATGCGTCATGCTTCAAAAATACAATAAATTCAAGGAAACAGTCAACATTTTTTTTGCCAAGTGAATCCTTATGTACTCTTCTGTTAGAATAGGATATTTTTATACAATGAAAAAATAACACAGGAACACACTGCTCAGGCACAGTGTGTTGTCATGTGCCAACACACAAATGGCTAATGTAGAATAGTGATATGTGGATCTGGGTTAATCACCGAGATCTGTGGGCGAAGTTGGGACTCTAAGCTACTCACATAAGAGGGATACTGGAAATCATTTATATAAGATACTGACATATACACAAGATGACATTATTAGAACATACACAAAACTGACAGAATGCTTTTAATTTTGTCCTCCAGCCGTGAGCAGCGTTAGCTGTACTGCTAGAGGTCATCCTGTTGATCAGGGAAATCCACAGACTCACTCGAATCTGTGAACTCACTTTAAACCACAAAGATGCAGGAGAATGCAATTAAGTGGTTTGAAACTAGAGGCCTAATAAAGATCAGAACAATCCAAACAATGTTGAATTAGTTTAGTTTAACTAAGAGGCATGAGTAATATAGAGTTATCCCACTGGCTTCTGAAAAAGAGATTATGGTCCCATTATTCAAGCAGTGTCCTTCACATTGCCTGAGCCTCTCAGTGAAGTTAATTTTTCTTTATACCCCAGCCAAGATTTGAAGCTCTTAACTGCCTTCTTTTTTCAGAGTTATGACACGTGTTCTGAACTCTCTTTTCCATCACTTTGAGAAGGCTTCCACTCTGGCTCTCAATCATATTGTGGCGCGTTCTATACTTCTTGATTACTACAGTAACAGTTTCACAGATTGTCAGGTAGTCACAAATCATCCTGTCTCATTTTCAAAGTTTGTGAAGAATCACAGTCAGACTTCACAAGTGCTCTTCTTGTTCTTTTCCATGTGGAGCAGTGAGACAGACCTGCAGTTAGACACAGCCCACAAGTGCTTTTATGACCCGACTTCATATTATGGTTCCTGCAGTTGGGTTTAATGAAAATAACTTGCATGCTTAATTTGATTTCAGCTATTACAGGTTTTACAAAGTGTGTCACTGATTACATGAATATTGATATTTTCCACATTGTGGTTTCTACCTTACACAATATAATTTGTAGTCATTTGACTTTGAGGTGCATGCACTTCACGTAAATATTTCCTTTGTTTTATTCTTAATGTGTAATTCGTACCTTGCTCCCTCACTTATTTCTTCAACTTCTATGTTTGTGCAGGTCTAACTTTCATTTGAATAATGTATTATAGTATTAGTGAGGGGCTTCTTTTGTCTAAGTGCATTTTATTCCAAATGCACTTTTAAAAACACAGTTACAGGATGATTCAGTGTAATAAAATATAATGAGGTAATTACAGAGAGTAAACAAAGTCATTAAAACAAAATAAGAAACGAACATTAAAGTTGGTGCAAAATGTTTGCTTTGTTCGGGGGAATCACCTTATTCATCTCTTTACTCGCATTGCTTCGGGGTTTGTTACATAAGATGATACTTCTCCACACCCAGTGTTATGTTTGCGTTTCTGTTTTCATTGCTGCTGCCAGTAAAATTCATTACATATTATGTTCTTAATCCAAACCGTTACATTCTGCTCTAATTCCAGCTTCACATAATGTGTAATTTTATTGATACATTGAAAGAATTTTTGATTGTGGCAAAAATACTATAAGGTTAGACATTTGCATTCAATTTTTAATCTAAGAGTGTTGTAAGTTAAAAGAATAGTCAGTGTACGTGTGCATTTTTTTCTTTACTTAGAGAAAACAAGAAACAATTTTGTCCAATCATTAATAAAAACCTGAATGACATCATACATCACCTGAATTCCACCACTTGCTTTTTTTTTTTTTTTTTTTTAAGTGTTGCAAATTGTTGGGCTTCCGAAATGTTTATATGTGTCTGCTTTCAGGTATCTTCCATCAGTGGCTAAAACAGCCGTCACTAAGCCACTAAAAAAGAACAAGCTGGACAGGTCACTTATGAGTAGCTTTAGGCCTAAATCAAACCTCACCTTTATTAGTAAGATCATAGAAAAAGTTGTTTTTTATCAGCTGTACAATCTTCTGACACTTAATGACTGTTTTGATGTCTTCCAGTCAGGCTTCTGGCCACACCACAGCGCGTTTGGTCCTACTGGATCTTATTGCTGCATTTGACATGGTCGACCGTAACATCTTGCGAGACCAGGTTAAAAAACTGGGTGGGACTTTCTGGTACAGTTGCCTGATTTAAGTCGTATCTAAAAGACAGAAACTATATCGTGCCTTTAGGTAACTACAAATCCGAGCTATCAAAAATAATGTGTGGAGTTCCCCAAGGCTCCATTTTGGGGCCTTTGTTGGTCAACATCTTTATTCTACCACTCACCCAAATGATTGAAAATAACAGAATATGTTACCATAACTATGCAGCTGACACACAAATTTATATATGTATCTCATCAGGAGACTACAATCCAATCCAAACATTGATCAAATGTATTGATCAAATTAAAGAATGGATATGCCAGAATTTTCTTCAGTCAAATGAAAACAGAACAGAAATAACAGCGATTGGAGCCAAGGAAGAAAGATTAAAAGTCAGCAGTCAGCTTTAAGCAACAATGAGAGCCAAAGCGAGAAATCTGGGTTTGGTTTTAGACTCAGACCTGAATTAGTCATTTCAGCTGATTATCGCCTGACACAGAAGTATAAATCAACCTTAAAAGTGTGAAACAGGAGTTGGGATAGTCAAATTTTTATTTATTTCAAAAGGTTCCACTTATTCCCCACTGAGGACAGATTGAGACAGCAGGCAGGCCAGTCCAATACACATGGCCTCCTCTACCGCAGCCATGCTTTTGTAATATATGCGGAATGTAGTTTTACAACATCTTGTTGAAAAACGCAGGAATGTCCCTAGAAAAGATGTCATCTTGAAGGCAGCATATGTTGCTTGAGATTTTTTTTTTCTGCATTAATGCTGCCATCACAGAAGTTTAAATAACCTTTGCCAAGAGCACTGATACAGCTCCGTATCATCACACTAGACGCTTTTAGTCCTGCTGCTGATAACAGTGTGGATGTCTTTGGTCCTGAGCACATGCCACCCATTTATTCTGAAATGCTGATCTGTGTGACCATGGCACACATTAACCGGTCGATCCCAAACTGGAGACATTGACTCAAGCTCTGGAAAAGGTTAGCTTGAAGCTTCTAGGATTTGGGAGTCTTAGCTTCATAATGTGCAAAGAAGTGAAAACCAAAGGTCATTAAAATTGCTGAATTATTATTATTATTGTTATTATTATAATTATTATTGTTATTTGTTCTTTCCATCGTGTCCCAACCTTTTCTGATTTGGGGCTGTATCATATTTTGCTTCCATCATTAAGACGAGTATGTTATCGTTCCCCTACTTTTCTTAGTGCATTGTTCTTATTATATTGGTTTCTTTGCCTTTCTAGTCAGTTTAGTGATGGTTTACAGTGCTCCAAAATAATTTATTTCTATTCAAAACTTTATTAACATCTAAAAATTTCCATCCTAAGGCTCCACTGATCTCAGAATAGAAGTACTCTTGATGAAGTGGGCAGTGTATACATAGTAATATGAGAGTGAAAATCACAAAGAGACACCAGCACTCTACATAATGAATTGTGTTGTTGACACCTCTTTCCTCATTATTAAAGTAGCAGGTTGCCTTTTTGTGTTAGTACTTTGCTTTTAGAAAGGAAGTAAATAATACTGCTTGTTTTTCTTAAATACATATGATTAGCTATACACAATTCTAAATGTACAGGTACTGCAGAGGAAATGTAGGCATTTCCTCTAATATACAGTATTCATAAATATTCCCATTTCTCTTATTTACAGAGAACAATGGAGCCTATCTTATCTCCACATATTGGTTTATCTTGTGTAAAAGCTTATACACTTGACTTGGCTCAACAATTATGTGGATAGTTATGTCGTGGCTTTGTAACTTAAATTAAATTAGATCAGGTTGTGCTTCCTCCCACCAAAGCAGCTAGCCCATACCTGATATGAAAATTTGTTTGCCTTAAGTGTGATTCTACATCAAACTGATGGCGTATGTTCGTCAAAGCAGGGAACCCTACGTTATAGCCTCCAACCTAGCCTTCACCCCTTCAAAAAATGAAACCACGCATTGGGTCGATTTGTCCATTTGGTAGCGTTGTATGTCCTTCCTGTTGCTACTTCCACTGCCGGTCTAAACTGGTCTACTGGATGCAGACTGGCTTTGTTTGGAAACAGCATTTCAAAATGGTGTCTTCATGTGAGCAGGTTGTTCCTCCTCTTATTACTTATTTGTCAGCAAGTATTTGCCGTAATTATTCCCTAGAAGCAAAGACCAACTCAAGCAAGACTAAAATATTTTTCTTTCTAAGAGGGTTTATCAGATTGTTGCATTTCCATCAGCTTTTTCTGACGTACAGTTTAAAAATGCTCATCAAAAAACATTGATGGAAGCTTGCCTAATGTGGAGATGTATAGTATATATCAGTTTTTGAGGTTTTACCAGCAGCTGATAGAGTCCATTTATTTTTAATTTAGATATATAAACTGACATTGAGGTGACTTTTGGTTTATGATCAAAAGCTAACTTACTTACAATGTGCAACAACAAAAACAGCTGTTTGATTATATCGGGAAAGAAATCCTCACGACGCCTATTATGATCATAATTGAAAACACTTATTTAAAACAATAATCCACAGACTTTTGTAACATATTGTATTTATTAGACTTAACATATAAATTGCTGAAATCTCCATGGTAAACGTAATTTTTGGATTAGATAAAAATTTAAGAAATGCCAGAATTGTTGAAAACACAAGACTGTGGCAAAATTGTCTTTATTTCTTATAATTTTTTTCCCCTTGATTGTATTGTTTTCAAGATGTTAGGAGACAAAATCAAAATCACAAAAAGAGAGAGATTAACTACACAGCCCTGCCACAAGTTTGCCATCAAGTTGGAAAACAATTTGCAGCTGACATTTCTTTATAGATGGGTCGATGCTCGAGTGTTAACTTGCTCCTTGAGGGGGGTGGGGGGTATTGAGGGTGGGTCTGAGTTTTTTAAAATCCAGGTCTGTGGAATAGGTGTCAGGAAGAATCCCTGAAAGACAGAAGAAACAAGAAAAGCACTCGGAGAGCGCAGACCTCCACCGAGCAGCACTGTTCCCCCACATATTGTGACTTACACCCAGAAGTATTTCTCCTACATTTGTTTTATTATATTGGATTCTTTGACCATGTAAACATACACTTAGCAAATGGAATCACATTGATATCATTATTAGTTTAATAGTTATTCGCAAAAATCAACATTTTAGTAATGGTGGTTTTCTTCTGGATCTAGCTCCATAGCTATTAGCTACATTAGATACATCGAATCTGTTAACATACTCGTGTTTCAGCAGACTGTCAGCTACAATTTGGTGTTAGTTTAATGTCTATATCTTCATTTGTTACCTCACAGTGTTGAAAAAGATGAAAACCCCCGACTTTTTTCATGTTCCGGATCTTAGAATCCAGAATATTGCCAGGATCTGGATCGTACTTTTACACATTACTGATGCTGTCATGACCATGTCCCGTATTTTTTTTGCCAAGCATTCAGAGCATTTTTTGTGGTGATACACATATCCTGAAAATGGCCCTATCACCTCCAAAATGTAATCATTTGTTCACTGTCCCAATTTGGACATATCCTGAAATTTTTTATGAAAATCCGTCCATAACTTTTTGAGTTATGTTGCAAACAAACAAACAGACAAACCAACACCGGCAAAAAACATAACCTCCTTGGCTGAAGTAATAAAAACAGATAAAAAAATAAAGGCTACAAAATAGCAAAGTGATTGTCCAGCATTGAGTATAACCTAATTTGTGGAATATTTTGTTATAGAAGAATGAACTAGC
Source organism: Arrhamphus sclerolepis (assembly GCA_037176975.1). Taxonomy (NCBI): domain Eukaryota; kingdom Metazoa; phylum Chordata; class Actinopteri; order Beloniformes; family Hemiramphidae; genus Arrhamphus; species Arrhamphus sclerolepis. The sequence goes on along the minus strand of JBAMYA010097413.1, from coordinate 2,731 downwards.
TGTATGTGCTGCAGTCAAAACCAATAACTGAAAAATTTGTACCTTTTTTTTTTCCAATTTTATTTTATTTTTTTAGGCAGTTGCTATTTCCAGTGTATATACCTATTTGCATTCAACAGAAACAAATCCCCAGTAATACTCAGGTCTGTGCAAAAACAAAGGAGTCTCTGTGAGCACAAAATTTTTGCCCTCCTTGTGTCAAGAGCTGTTTTGCTAAACATAGCAAAGGGGCTGTCTGCAAACAGGTAAACAAAAAAGGCCATTGTACACAGCAGCCAACGTCTTGACTCCAGCATCTCACTTAATACATGGAAGGCGGCAGGTAGAAAATAAAGTGGGATAGAATGATGGATTGTGTGACAGGAGACTGAGACAGAAGTGAGAGCATGAAAAGAGACAAGGGTTATCAGGTAAAAACAAGGCACGGAAAGAGACAATGAGGCATAAAAAAGGAGGGCAAGTAGGGGAACTGCATAGTTGTCATGCTTGAGACATGCTGCTATTACTTCTTTGAGGGTTGTTTTGGTACAAGTAGTTGGGATGAGATTCCTTGTCTTTGGTTACGAGCGTATGACAGAAGTTGAGCTGCCGGAATAAAAACAGGCTCCATTTGTCTGTCTTCCTGCATTGGTTACAGCCAAGATTTCTGTTTTTTGTTTTTAACTTCAAATGAGTAACATCTTCGATTCTACAGATATATAGATTATAAATAAATAGAGGGGAAAGCTTGTGTTTCATGCTCATGTTAACACAGTTCTGTTGCTCAGCTGACTTGTGTGCAAATTGTAATGTGTTTTTTTTCCTCTTGTTTCTATTTAGATAGGTTTCCATTTGTCATATTTTTCCATTTTCTTTTACCCTCTAATCAGTTAAGAGTGAACTACTGGAAACATTTAATTTGCTTGTGCTTTTTCCACTGAATGTAATACTCCAGTGTAACAAAGCTAAAACTGGTGAGATGTGATTTCTGTTCCCAGTTCTAGTTGGTACTCGTGCTGTGGCGTTCTTTCCACCGTTCTGTTTAGATAGCTCTTACAGTTTATTGTCTGAATCAAAGATCCTGTTCAGACAAGGTTGCTACATCCAGTTTGCTAGTCTGATGTAATCCCTGAAGTAGGGAAGGTTGCAGTTCCCCCATTGACCACTAGGGGCTGTTCCAAAAACAGGTTCATTTCCTTTGAAACCCAAGTTAAGAGGTGCATCTTTACAGCTAAAAAATATAAATAAAAATAATAAACATGTTAATAGTCTGGTAGAAAAAATGGTTTTGGTCTTTATAACTAGATTTCACATCCATGACAAGCCAACTGACATTTTTTCTGTGGCCGTCCTCTTCCTCTCAGTTATTATCAAGATGCATCCATGTAGGAATGTGTTTTGTATTCCTTTGTGATTATTCTGTTGTCCACTTGTGAGCGATGTGACCAGAACACAGCAGGTCTGAAAAGCCTTAAGCCAAAAAAAACAACAAAACAACAGATATAATCTGATTAAAACATAACACAAAACAGTTGTGCTTTTTGTATTTGCTGTCATTGAACAGACAAATTAAGAGCAAACCAGCTGGGCACTGCAATAAGCTTATTTTTGCCCCAAGTACTTGTAGCTATTTTTATAAATTGTATGATCAAGTTGCCATGGTGACTACCATGCTGAATTGCTCGGTCTATAACTGTGTTTCTTTCTAGGTTATATTACAAGTGACCCCATACGAGTTGTCATATGTTGTTCATGATTGGAATATAGCCGCGTTCTTACAGGAAACATAATTTGAATTTAATTTAGATATGGCAAGGAAATGTAGTTTTATAGCGCAATTGAAAAAGCTTTCATAAACATAAGATGGATTCAAACAATGTATCAACAAAGAAGCATACAATAAAAAGTTAAGAAAAAGATGAGATCAAGTGAAAGTAAAAGTGAACAGTGACATCCTTCAGTTCATTTCGATTAGGGGTGCCGGAAAAAATCGATTCGCATCCGAATCTCGATTCTTATTTATCAAGATTGCGAATCGATCCATAAATGACCAAGTATCGTATTTTTAAATTACGTTTTTCAAACATTCTAGCTTACTTGCTGCACGTACTGTTTGTCGAGCAACAGCCTCCGTAGTGTATCTTTTCAGCGAGGGGTGGGTCCGGTACGTGAATTTGCATCCGGTACGCTACACATACGTTGGTAAACTAGCTAGAGAGCAACTTGCATGAAGAAGGAAAAAGAAATGCAGCCAGCCCCGTCTTCGCTGAAGGTACATGTATGGGCTCACTTTGGATTTTACAATTTCCCAGTTAAAAAGGAGCTCGACATGACATATTCAGTGTGCAAAATCTGCAAAATGAAAGTCAAGTACTTCGGGAACACTTCAAATTCCCGAACTCACATCTTGCGCCATCACCCTGAGCTACAAGAAGCGGATAAGCATCTGTTACCACCTTCATCCTGACCAACGTAGACTACATCACTTCACTACGCTTCCAGCCAACTCTGAGCGGGCAAAACGGATAAGTAAATCCATTGCCTGTTTCATTTCGAAAGATTTTCGCCCCTACAGTGTTGTGGAAAATGAATTCAATTCAATTCAATTCAATTTAGTTATATATCGCCTATTTACAACAAGTCATCTCTAGGCGCTTAAGAAACCCAGAGCTTGAACCCCGAGCACATGGCAACGCCATCAGTGGCAAGAAAAAAACTCCCTCATGGGAAGAAACCTTGAGCAGAACCCGGC
>JBAMYA010097402.1:0-20863 GCA_037176975.1 Arrhamphus sclerolepis | reverse complement strand
GACTCAAAACCCATCAGTTTCAGTCAGCATATGGTCCATAACTGCACTTTTTTTCCCCTGTGATTTTAATGCTGTGTTCTAGTTGTTGTTTTATTTATTTTATGGTGTTTTATTTTGTAAAGTATCCTTGAGTGACCTGAAAGGCACTTCAAATAAAATGTATTATTATTATTATTATTATTATTATTATTATTATTATCATTATTAGGGTGTAATTTTCTGTCAAGATGTCCCATACAGCTGTTGTTACAGAGTTTAAGAAGAGTTATTTATTTGCTTCACTTTGACATAAATTTAATGCCAGCTCTGTGAAGTTTAACTCAGGAGTCATAGAAATGTCTTAATTATTTCCCAATGTCAGATGATCTCATTTATTTCTCCTATAGGACTTGGATGAATCATACACTGATCATTCAACAAACAGAGCTGGAATCATTCCTCCCCTTGGCTGCACAGATTCTGAAGAATCTCAAGGTCCATCCACCAGCTCTTCACAGCTAAATGGAAGCTGCCAGGTACTTTCATTCTTGTTGACAAACATGGTCGATTGCACAAGTTGGATTGGCACAAAGGTAAATTCCAACTTTTTTCCTGTTTTTTTTAAACATTGTAGACATGGAGTCTGACTTCTGAATCTGAGGTTACCTTGACTGACCAGGACAAACAGTCTATTCCAAGGTTGAGGAGGACCAAGAGCATACAGGTGTGCAGTACACATAATGTCAGGAAAATATTAATGCACATGCTTAACATTTCTAAATCTTTTATTAAGTGTGTTTACTAAATGCTTAAGTGACATGGTGCCTGAAACGAAATTTATCTTTTTCTCTTCAATTGTTTCCGAAGATGAAAGGTCATGTCGACTTTGATTCAGATGAGCTTTATGATCACACCTCAGATGAAAGTGGAGAAGAGTATATTCCCAAGAGTGGTGAAGATTCTTTTGACAATACAGACATTAGTGACATTGATATCACAGTTAACCAGAAAATGACAAAGCTCAGATTTCCAAAAGTAGGGAAGACAGTGGATGTCAGAGATGGATGTCTCCCAATTACAGCACTTGACAATGCCACTTTGAAGCCAGGAATTGATAGAGGGCGCTCACCTTCAAGAAAAAAAGGCACCTCTGGTAAAAGGCATCGAAGATCTACAAGTAGCGTGTCCCACCCAACAGCACAAACAAGTACTGGTAACTTAACAAAACAGAGTGGAGGAGGAGATACAGGAGTCCTGTTGGATAATTCAGCACCTAATCTGGAGCAAAATCTAGCTGACAGAACCTCTTCCCTGGGTGTAGCTGTTGATGGTTTAGTTTCCATACCTGCTGTTTGTAAAAAAGAGAATGGATCAAGACTGTACAACAAAAAGCAGTATTGTCTGTACTGTAAATTGGGGGTTATAAAAATGGCAAGGCATTTGGAGCGTGCTCATCAAGACAAGCGAGAGGTTGCAATTGCTGTGTCCTTCCCAAAAGGCTCCAAAGAAAGACGGATGCATATGGAGCATTTGAGAAACAAGGGCAACTTTGCACACAATGTTGAAGTATTGAATTCTGGTGTTGGAATTCCTGTGCCTCGCAAGCAACCAAAGGATGAATCTCAAGCAGAGAAGTTTCTGCATTGTGCGTACTGTCAGGGATTCTTTATAAAGAGGGTCCTTTGGAGGCACATGAAGATCTGCAAATTCAAACCTAGTGTTCCACTTCAACCTGGCAAAACACGTGCCCAGGCGCTTTGTGGATTTGCTGCGCCTCCACCACCTGGAGTGAAGGAACAACTTTGGAAGCTGCTGAACAAAATGGTTCAGGATGAAATATATCTTGCTGTCAAATCTGATCCGTGTATCCTGGAGTATGGCGAGCATTTATACAATAGGCTTGGGTATGATCCTGGCAAACATGAATACATTCGTCAGAAATTGAGAGAGTTGGGAAGGCTTCTGATATGCTCAAGAAAAACCACTCCCTTGAAGATGATTCAAGATCATATCAAACCTGCAAATTTTCTGCATGTTATCCAGGCAGTTAAAGAGATGGCAGGCTACAACAGTAAAACAGATTCTTATAGGTGCCCAAGTCTGGCTCTCAAAATTGGATACAGCCTGAAAAAGATTTCAATGCTTGTTGAAAGCCGTGCAAATGTCCAAAGTGACTACAGTGCAGCAAAGGATGCTCGTACATTCCGCAGCGTGTATGACGCCAGGTGGAATGAACTAATATCAGCGGCATCACTGAGAACGCTTCAGGAGTCTAAGTGGAATACTCCGCAGTTGCTTCCGTTCACTAAAGACGTTCAGACACTCCATTCCTTTTTAGATGCTCAGCAAGAAGATCTTTTCAGCCAACTGTCCTCAGAGACATCCACCCAGACCTGGACACAGCTGACAAAAGTCATTTTGACTCAAGTCATTTTGTTTAACCGTCGAAGATCTGGGGAAGTATCAAAAATTCCAGTTTCTGCTTATTTGTCTTACAATCCATCAGACCCACAAGAGGAAGTGCATTTAGCACTCTCAGATCTGGAGAAGAGACTCTGCCAGCATTTCAGAAGGATTGAAATAAGAGGTAAAAGAGGACGAAAAGTTCCTGTACTTTTGACCCCACCAGTGCAAGCAGCATTGGATCTGCTCATTAGAAAACGAAAGGAATGTGGGGTTCTCCCAGAAAACATATACCTGTTTGCACGACCATCAAGTTTAATCTGCTATCGTGGGTCTGACTGTTTGCGACACTTTGCCAAGGTCTGTGGTGCAAAAAACCCTGAATGTCTGACTTCGACAAAATTGCGTAAACAAACTGCAACCCTGTCCCAAGTCCTTAACCTCACTAACACAGAGCTCGATCAACTAGCAGATTTTCTTGGGCATGACATTAGAGTGCACAGACAATTCTACAGACTTCCGGAGGGGACACTCCAACTGGCTAAAATAAGCAAAGTTCTCATGGCTCTGGAGCAGGGGTGTCTTGCAGAGTTCAAGGGGAAGTCCCTGGATGATATCAGTATTGATCCTGAAGGTACCAAATATTTAATTGTTCTACAGAATAAAAAAAACTATTTGTGTATTTGGACTTATATTCTTTGGAATTATTTGAGTGTATAACGATCAAGTGATGCATTTTGCACTTAAACAATTTCCTTTCTCTCCTCTTTCGTCGTACACAGAGACTGTGCACCTGGACAATGACCAGGACAGAGACCCTGAGGCACCATGTGACCCTGACGCAACCGATGAGTCAGATTCACCAGGTGAGCCCCCGGCCCCCCCACTATGATGTTTAAATGTGTCAATTGTCATGGATCCAAGAATAACCACAATATACCTTTTATTGTCTAATTTTGATTGTATTCTGATATTTATATTATTGGTAAAATATGTAAGAAATTCTGATAAAGGAAGTGTTTGGAGAGTGGCACAATTTTCATAAGTTTGCATTACAATGGGTTTGACGTAAAACCATCAGCATGTGATTTAAGTGTAGACTTTCAGCTTTGAATAACAAAAATACCTGATTTACTCTTTGGGAATTGGGCATTTCTATAAAGAGTCCTTCATTTTCAGAGGTTCAACTGTAATTGGACCTACCATCATTTTATAAATATCCGGATTAATTTTGATCGTTCGTAGTCAGTGACGCCTTTAAGTCTGAATCCCAGGGACAGAGATGCTTTGGCAGGCTTTTACTGCAACTATCTTCTTTTTTTGTCTGCATGTATATTGATGGTTAATGCCATCATCTGGCAAAACCAGTCAATGTATATAGGCAATTTGATGACAGATGAAATTGCATAGTGCAACTATCTTCAACTTCTGCTTGATGATAGGTCTTTCTACCTGTCAGGTTTGTCTTCACTCAATGAAAAATATGTTTAGTTGGAGGTTTAAAGGTCAGCTGACTGACTTGACTGTATGAGAATATTCTCTTCATTTGCCTTGAGAAACTTTGTCATTGCTTTCAGATGATGTCAGCATTATTCATCTGTATGGTGAAGCCCCATCCTATCATCAGCAGCATTTGTCTAAATCTGAGAAGATGGTACATTTTTAAACAGAATGCATCCTGCAATGTCAATCAACAATCACTTCAATAAAGACCCACCTCCATTGGCAGCTATACATGCCCATGTCTCCACCATGTCTGGCACATGTTGTGGTGATTTTGGTTCATAAGCCATCCCTTTCCTTCTTCATACTCTTCCTACAAATCTGGTTTCTCTTTCTTGACCTGATGACAGGTTTTGAAGAGTATCTTCACCAAGAAAACGATTCTACAATTATGTGGTCTTCCAGGCCTGTTCATGATTTACAATTTGAAAATGCATTTCTTCATCTCATTTTTGTGAACATGAGCAGAGGTGGCAAGTAATTAAGCACAAATACTTCATTACCATACTTAAGTAGAATTATTAGGTATCAGCCTTCTACTCCTTACATTTTCTCACAATTATCTGTACTTTCTACTCACTACATTTTCAAAACAGTCTCATTAGTTGTATTTCAGAGTTTCTCTTTTATTTATGTAGCAGCAGTGCATCGCAACATCTACGTAAAATTTAACATTCAAGTTTACACATGGTCCAATCAATCACTTTATTCATCCCCATGAAGGGAAATTCAGGTCTGTGCTTAAGAGTAGCATAGGTGAATGGAGCAGCAACAGAGAGAGATTAGTAGGAAGTTTTTCAGTTAATAAATGTTTCAGCTTCCCAAGCTAATGTTAACAGCTTTTTATTTGCTAAGTATTGTTAGCTACATTAATTAGCTGCTCTGTGTCCAGAGGAGCAGTGAGAGGTGAGAGGAGCAGGGAGGGATGCAAGGAGAAGACCAGAGAGAGGAGCAAGGAAAGGAGCAGAGAAAGTTGTGTAGTGCACTATAGGCCCCTGTGTTGTGGGGCCTATAACATTGAAGTCTTTTTCAACCCTAGTATCTATATTTCCATTTGGGTAATAGTTGTGAATGCTTTTGACAGCTCTGGTGATGAGATAATTTCTTTAAATTAGGCACAAATGTACACTTTAACGTAACTACACTTTGGTGGTCAAAGGTCACCATTATAATTTCATCACAAAAACTGCTTTTGTCCTTCAAATTAAAAAAGAAAATGCACCGACATTTCAAACAAATGTGTGTTAGCATGACATGCTTTTTCCTCTGGCTTTCAGAAAATGCAACCACAACAGAGGACAGTGAGACAGTAGGGCCAGATGTGAGCCTTGCGGTCAATACTGTGACACCTCCACAGGCCACAGCGAATGATAAACCTCTGAAAAAGTTCAAAGGTAAAGTTTGTCAAATTTAAATTTCAGGATTTGCTGCTCAGAACTGTGAAGTAATGTAATGAGAGCTACATTGTTTGTATTGTGTGTTAATGTACAGGACGACAACCTTTGAAGAGAAAGATGTGGGAGAAAGAGGAAATTGCTGCTGTAGAAAGGCACATGATGTCGTTCATCACATCATGCCGTGTTCCTGGAAAAAGCGACTGTGATAAGTGCCTTAGCACAGAGAAAACAGCCCTTAGGGACAGAAATTGGCTTGCCATTAAATTTTATGTTAAGAATCGCATCACCGCTCTAAAGAAGATAATGTAAAATTTCAAACTAGTTGGCAAATGTTGATTGTTTGTCAGATTATTTTGTTCATTTAGAACCAAGACCACAAAAAGTTGGCTGTTGGTGGCAATTGTTTGACAGGTTCAAATATCTTTGCAGTCTAACTTTTTACCATTTTGCAATAAAAGTTCTGACTGTCATGACTTGTGTACTGTGGTAATGCAAACCATAGTTGTTATACCGTTAACACCAGGTTTATATGCAGGGTAGCCATGGGGTCTTAAAAATGTATTAAATTTCATGTTCCTAAATTATGGCTTTAAGTCTTAAATTTTGTTGCCCAAGTCTTAAAGTTTTAGACGAAGTCTTAAATTTCATCAGGGCTCCAGAGTATGACCAAGTTTCTTAATGGTGCAACTAAACTTTTCCACTAAGCTCACTAAGGCAACGTCAACAAAGCAGTGTAGCAGGTAACGTTGCGAAGTAGTGATGTGCCCCTCCCATCTCCAGAGTCCAGAAGCCAACTAATTTCAAACGATTAATTCTAACTTAAAGTATTTTTCATTTCATAACTTAAATCATGTTGACCTTTGTGAATTGAAAAGAATAGAGTATGTGTAGGCTATGTGCATCTTCAAAAAACAAAACAAAAAAAACAGTGGCTGACAATTTTCTCAGTCCTGCTTCATTCGCTAATAATATAAAAATGTTTCATATGTTAAGTTATATGTATTTCAGATTTAATATGTTACATGAATTAATGAATGTTCCCAAAAAGACCCTTTTCAGGTATAGACTGAGGAGTTTTTTTTTATTTTTTTTATTTATTTTACAAGTAATGTACACAATCACTTTGAAACTTGTACAATAGTTCGGAATGGGAAACTTTTTAATTAATTTCTTAGTCATTATTTGATCTGTTTTACGACTGCATAATGGGTACCATGTAGGTCTTAGTATTCATTGAAGTGGTCTTTAAAATGTCTTAAATTTGAAGTGGCTAAACCTGGGGAAACCCTGATATGGTAGTGGGGCTGTCAAGCAGTTAAAAAATATTGTCTGTGATGGTAGACTCCACAAAGTAAGTTAAACCTGACAGTGTGTTAAAGTGGTCCTAAGGAAGATAGAAAAACCAGAAGTGTGTATTTGAGGACCCCATTAATGTCTAAAAACCTGACAAGTCCCCAGGAAGCTGTCCCTGGTCAGGTGAGAGACTTTACTTTGTCCGATTGACAATTTGAAGTGATATGTGTGTATGGCTTCTAGCTGCCCTAGTGCCTGATTTTTTTCAGTGCTGTAGAACCTTCAGAAAGGGTGGTCCCCAGATTGGGAGTCCACATCTTGTGTCCCTACAATGTGGTATAGACAAGGCTGTGTGTGTGTGTGTGTGTGTGTGTGTGTTGACCTGCCTATCCTTCACCTTTTGTCTCGCTGTGTGTTGCTGTTGTGAGTGCTGGAGGTGGACATGTGAAGAGCCAGACTCTGGCCAGCAGAATGGCACCCCTGCCTGGGCTTTCACCTGCCCACCCCTTCTCTCTTTCTTTTGCTTCCCCTCCATCTTGCTGGCCTGCAGCTATGAACACATATTTTCCTTGGCTTGAGTGGCAGTGGGGGTGGTAGTGAGGGTCGTGGGGGAGGAGGGGGAGAGCGCAGAGAGAAACCAAACACTTCAAAAGCCCAGGCGGGGAGCACGTAGCTGTGTTTGACCAGGTCATTCACCCTGGTAGGATTTCTGTTGAATAACTGAAGGCTTCCTCCGTCAGACTTACAGGTCGCATAACAGTACAAGCTTTCAGTTCTGTCCCTCATTTTACTTGTCATATTCTAATTTCTCTTGTTTGTCAGCCATAATTTAGCATGTCATAAATTAGCAACAAAAATTACATATTCGATTTTCATTCTTTAACCAGTAGCTCCCACTTACGGCATGTATACCTGTGCCATGTGGCGACTGAAAGCAGGAAGCGTGTAGCCACTGTACATCTGCCCTGCTTAGGCCAGAAAACAAGGTGGTGGGGGGACGGAGGGTAAATGAGATGGCCTGTGGTCCTGATGGGAGGGGGAGGTCTGTTCACTGTCTACCACATTAAGCCCCACTCATTCCCTCACACAATCATCTCATCATATGCAAAACAGTAGCCTTCCAGCTGAAAAACAAAAACAGTCATACTAATGAAATACTCACTTTTAATGTGATTCTGAGTAGCATGTCATTTGGAGAAGATGGAAAGACGTAGTACTTAAAAAGAATCTCATCACAGAAGAGAACAGCTCAATATGAACACATACATTAGTGTGGGCTGCTCCCCTGTATTTGGAGTTTGTTCACAACAAGGTACACATTATTTTACATATTTGCTGTGGGGTGAGTGAGAGGAAAATGAGGAACTACCTGACAATTAATCCTCTGTGCTTCCCTATTAACTCCCATTTCAGGACTATGGTAAACAATGATTCTTTACTGTTGAATAAAATTTAAGTCAACTTTGAGCAGATCAGGACAGTAATTACTCATTCATATTGATAACATTTGTTTTTTTGCCCTTCTCTTCAGATGAAGCATCATAGTTGGCAGCAGTTACTCAGTCCTTCCTCCTCATTTCACCATTAGCTATTATTACAAAATGCCTTCAAGTAAAGGGAACAATCATACTGGAACTAATTACAATGTTGCTCATATTAGCTTTTCTTTTATGTTTAATATGTTTACTTCGGGAAGAAACTAAGCCAAAAGGGTTTGGGCTCCTTACATTTGTTTAATTTAAAGTAGTGCTACATTCATTTGTGCAAGAAGCTTTAAGTTAAGGTAGATGTAGTTAAATAGTAATAAAGTCAACAATATGCTCTGAAGAATCCACTGACTAATTCAGATTTGTTTTTATTAATTTTTGTCTCAACCAATCACACAAAGGTGCATTTATTGACTTTATTGTAATGTTCCATTGAATGAAGACTTATATAACTTAGAAAAAGTGTGCATGGGAAACAGCTAATTTTGTGTAATTTCATGATGTGTTATATGAAGGGGCATTTGTCAGAATGAAAACACACCTGAAGCACCAATATGTAGTCTTGGGTTAAGTTTAGATTAACAGCATGTTTATTCAACATACAGATATACGTTCATGCCTAATTATTAGTTTATGTCAGCAGGTAGAAGAGTTGTACCATTTATTGGGACTAAACCAGAATTTCCTTAAAAAAGACATTACATTTACAATTCTAAAAAACACTTGTATATGTAAATATGTACATGTTTAGCATAGTGGTGCTAAATTCAGATATTGGTTTAAAATTTGGTGCCAGTTACTTAAGCTTGATATCTTGAGGGGAAAAAAAACAGTCCTCCAAGCAACACATTAGCAGGCAATATTGACCTCACCAATTAATCCTTCCTCATCCTCCTCATCCATTTTACAAATATATGAAAGAACTACAAAAGCAAAAGCACCAAAGAAGAAAAGGTGCTCTGAGAGCTGCCAGTAATTAATGGTAAAAAATGTAATTAATGCTAAGAAACTGTTGTTTAGTTTAAGTCTCAACCTTGGGGCGTTGGCTTTTTTTGCTTTTATTTTCTGTGGTGTCTGTTTTATTTCTTTTTTAAACAATTTCATGTTTTTATACTTGATTTATTTTATTTACTGTATTTTATTGTAATAAATACTTTTACGTTTCATTCCTTTAGCTTTGCTGTGTTTTAAACTCTGCTGACTGTCCATCAGCACTGGCTCCACTTGAAGTTATCATAGGTGACAAAAATCAACCGTTTGCACAGAGATTAATTCAATTCAGTTCAATTCAATTTATTTATATATAGTGCCCATTTTGAACAAGTCGTCTCTATGCACGCCATCAGTGACAAAAACAAACAAACAAACAAACAAACAAAAAATCCCTCTTGAGCAGAACCTGGATCTTAGGGAGACCCTCCTGCTGAAGACCAGCTGGGTAAGGAGGAGATGACGAGAACAGTGGGCATGAAGAACAGAGGACATGTACAACATATAATACAAGAATATATGATATAAAACTACTGTATATACATATGTAAAGGTATGTAATAAATATAAAATATAAATTAAAATGTACATATAAAATATAAATATGTATAGATTTGGAATACGTTCATATATATATATATATACATATATATAAATATCAATATGTAGTGGTATGTGGGTTAGACTACCGGAGGCCACACCGGCGAGCATCCCACAGCAGCATGCAAGCGGCAGGTGTAGTTTAACGGCAGCTTCACCACAATGTTATCTCCATGAGGGCATCACCACAACAATGCCTGAAAAAGTAGGAAAGAGACGAGAAGAAGACTACGGATGATAGACAACATTAATTCTATTTAAATGATTCAAGACAATCTGAGACTTAGATCAGACGGACAGGGTGAAAGTGCTCAGTGTCCAAAAGACTCCCCCAGCAGCCTAGGACTATAACAGCATAACAAGGAGGTGGTCTAAGAGACTACACATTTAAAGGCTTTATCAAAAAGAAAGGTCTTAACTCTAGCCTTAAATGTAGAGAGGGAGTCTACCTCCTGGACGCAGTTCTTCAGTAACCACATCACACAGAAGGAGAATGAGCATTATGAGATGCCTCTTCCTTTCAAAGTCCACCCACTGGCTAGCCTCTAGTGGTATCATTACCAAACCACTCGAGGCTAGCCAAAGTTTGTCAACGGTGTCTTAAGAAAAAATTAAAGGACTACAAACAATACTAGGATCAATACAGAACATTAATGGAGGAAACTATTAACAAGTCTGCTCCTACATCTGAGGGAGAGCCCAAGAAGTACCTTCTGCATCACAGCATCTATCACCCCAGAAAACCGGATAAGCTGAAAGTCATTTTTGACTGTTCGGCTTGAGTCTCTAGGTTTTGATCCAACCCAAGCAGAACGTGCTCTCAGCATTCAATGGTCGATAAAAGATGACACTTTAAGCTTCAACATCAGCTTGAAGGATCAGCCTTTAACTCGCCATGGTTGTTTGTCAGTCAGTGCCTCTATTTACGATCCACTTGGACTCATTCAGCTCACTCCATTCAGTCTAAGTGGAAAGTGTATCCTTCAAGAGCTTTGTCACAGAGGCATTGGATAGGATGATCAACTCCCAGAAGATTCGAGGCCACGGTGGGAGGAATGGATACATGGTCTTTTCGAGTTCAAAGAGGTCTTAATTCCAAGATGTTACCACCCACATGACTTTCATAACATTGTCAGAGTACAGTTACACCATTTTTCTCATGCCATCTGCATAGGATATAGTTGCATGTTCTTTCCACAGGTACAAAAATGACAAGAATGAAGTCCACTGCAGTGATGGCGAAAGCAAGGATCGCTCCCTCGAAGGTCAGTGGTTAATGTATTCCAGGGCCAGGAGGAGGACACCATCTCTGCTGCTCTGATCCTTGACCATGTTGGATGGCTCAGGATTCAATATTCTTAATACACAACTACAAATCATTCTCTGACGTGAATCACAAAACAGTGGTTGGCACTCTCTATGAAGAAGCTCACAAAGGAAGAAGAAGCAATAAAGATTGCTCACCCTTACCTTCACATGGTATTGCTATTGATATGTGATTCAGTAGTTCAACAACGTCAAGCTCCACATACGTGTTGTTTCATCAGAGGCCTGGATCTCCTGAAGTCAGACACCATTTCATTGGGCTTGGTGACATTATGGGACAGACAATTTCTACAGGACCGCACCAAAAAGCTTTTTAAACAATTCCCTGGACTCATGCCTCATCACATTTCTGATACAACTCACCACTGCAGAGCCATCTGAGAACTTCTGCACATGGAAGAAAGACATATTTCAAGTACTTCTTCACAACCATTTTATCATTTTCACTCCCAGGACTTTTACTTATTATTTGTTCCAAAAGCCCGTACAGAATTGGAAAAAAGACCTTTAAGTATGTTGCACCCTCTGCTTGGAATCAACTCCAGTCACGTGAATCTCAGAGAGCTGGTTTCATTAGAGGTGTTTAAAGCTATTTTAAATGGCTTGGAGTCAGGTGACTCTGAATGTAGATGTTTTAAATGATATTTTAATTGACTATTATACATTGCTCCTGACTGATCCCTGATATTGTTGAATGGTGACAAATACGTATTGACTACTTTTGATTTTTTTTGGATGTTTATTCTATTATCTATTCTTTTATTGTCTCGTAAATTCTTATATATGTTTGTCTGTATCTCTGTCTATTAATTGAGCAGCTGCCTGTCTTGGCCAGGACACTCTTGTAAAAGAATTTTTTAATCTCAATGAGACTATTCCTGGTTAAATAAAGGTTAAAAAAATAAAATAAAAAAATGGTCACAAGTGTCCCAAGACAAGAACTCGCGTGTCATGCTATAATGTGAACTTGACATGAAAATTGATTAAGAATTGTTCTGGACAGAGTCACAAGTTCTATTTGGGTACATCACCAATGATGCTCGTAGGTTCTACATATTTGTTGCAAATCATGTTCAGTGGATTAGAAATACAGTAACAGTGAGTCCAGTCAATGGTATGATGTCGACACCTCAGAAAACCCTGCTGATCATGCACCCCGAGGTCTTCGTGCATCAGGCATTCCCACAACGAACTGGGTGCGAGGACCGAAGTTTCTCTGGGAGCATGAATTACATCAAACATCAAGCTCTCCAATAGAATTACCAGTCGGTTGTCCTGAAATCAAGACAATTCAGGTACTTGCAACTGAAACCAATAACTGCAATGACATCATCAGGCGTCTGAGTCAGTTTTGCTCAGTAACCAGCAACCAGTGGACCTGTCTGCAGTTAAGCCTCTTAGCATCAGATATAGATCAGAGATAAGTCAAGTTCTTGTGGTCAGTCCAAACAAGAAAGGGGTATTTGGAACCTTCCAACCAGTGCCTCCATTGTTCAAGGGCCAGCTTAATGGCTAGAAGTTCTCAATTACCTACATCATAGTTTCACTCTGCTGGGGATAATTTACAAGAGAAGAATGCGCAGGGGTGCAGCTTACTCTCGGATTCCAATTTTTGAGAGAGGACAACCCCAACCCCTGAATCTGAGGCATCCACTTCAACAACGAACCACAGCCTGGATCTTGATTGCCTGGATCTTGATTTGGTCCGTCTTCACCTGCCCTCTCTTGAGTAACCCAGAAATGAGACTGAAGCGACATGAAACTTGCATTTTTCCACCTTGACATAAAGACAGTTCTCAAGTAACCATTGAAGCACTGATTTCACATGCTGTTTGTGTTCTTGCTCAGTCTTAGAAAAGATTAGGAAATCATCTAGGTACACAAAAACAAAGATGTGAAGGAAATCTCTCAAGACATTGTTTACCAGAGCCTGGAAAACCGCTGGTACATTGGTTCACCCAAAAGGCATCATGAGGCATATGAAGTGGCCTAATGGTGTGTTAAAAGCAGTTTTCCACCTTCCCTGATACGCACTAAATGATAAGAATTCCTGAGGTCCATCCAGCCATCCATTATCTATACCCCCTAAGTCCTGTGCAGGGTCACGGGGGTCTGCAAAAGCCTATCCCAGCTCACTTCGGGTGAAAGGCAGGGGTACACCCTGGATAGGTCGCCAGTCCATCGCAGATTCCTGAGGTTGAGTTTTGAAAAAATGACTGAACCCTGAATGGGTTCAAATGCTGGTGTGATCAGTGGTAATGAGTATTTGTTCTTAATGGTGATACCATTCAATCCATGATATGCTATGCATGGCCTCAGAGTCTTATCCTTCATTTCCACAAAGGAGAACCCGGCACCAGCTGGGGACAAGGAAGGGCGGATGATACCAGCAGATAATGAATCATGAATATAGGTCTCCATAGCTTGCCTCTCGGGGCAAGTAACGTTACACGGGCTTCTGGTTGGAGGTCAATAGCACAATCATAAGGTCTGTGTGGAGGGAGTGTGAGGGCTTTGTCTTCACTAAAAACAGAGCTCAGGTCATGGTACTCCTGGTCTAGACTGGCTAGAGGCAAGTAATGCAGAATGTAGGTAGGAAGACAGTATGGACTCAAGCTCTTAATTTTTTGTCAGGACCAGTGAATATGGGGGTTATGAATAGTATGCCAGGGAAAACCTAATATCACCAGGGAATTGGACATAGGGAAGAGAAAGAACTCAATTTGTTCTAGGTGACTGCTGAAAACAATAATCATGAGAGGTTTGGTCTTGTGAGTAATATTGCCAAGGGGTGCACCATCGAGTGCGGAAACGGAGATAGGTGCTGATAATGGGGTAACGGGCAGACCTAAACGGGTTGCGATGTTGCAATCTAGAAGATTCTTCTCAGCACCAGAGTCAACAAGCGCATTAGCTGCTTGATTGATATGTCCAAATGAAAGTATCACAGTACCCACACATTTACTGGCAGACATGGTCTTTTGGTCGAACTAGACAGGTAGCAATGAAGTGACTGGGTGAACCACAGCATCTAGCTGTTGGAGGAAGTCAGAATGGATTGAAGTCACAAGAAGGAGTCACACAATACCTGCAATGACAAAACTCCTTTCAAGTAGTCAAGTTTTTGCATCTGGATCATTCCTCAGAGTGCATTTCTCAGAGTGATAGGAGGTTGAATATGCAGCGCATTAGTGATGCCAAAGGTATCATTACTAATGTTGTGGCAAAATATCCTGGGTCAGTGTAGATACAATAAGATATAACAAGGCCCATATCTGCACACAGAATATTTTGGAAAGAACCTTTGCAATCGTGAAGACCAGATTCCGGTGTTTGGATCCCACTGGTGGAGCACTGGTGTACAGGCTAGAAAAAAAGCATGCAAAACCTCATTCAAGTAGGGCATCTCCGACATGTTTGCACCTACTGCCATTTGCGGAATCACTCTTAGTAAATCAGGCGCAAACTGTGGTTCCACTCCACATGCAAAATTCTAGATTGCACAGGCAAATTACTAGATGCAATTTGGGATCAGAATCAGAATCAGAATTGCCAAGTAGGTTTGCACTTATTAGGAATTTGACTTGGCGTGGTTGGTGCAGAGTGCTAGAGTATCTAAGAATCTATCTAGGACCTTAGTAAATCTGGCCCTTTGAGTGGTAAGATACATATAATTTGCGAAGAAAGATAGGAATTGTCCTTTGAGGGACAACAACCCTGATGAATTATGGAAGTATAGCTATAGATTAATGCAACTAGTAGACATTTTCTATGCTGATTTGTCAATAGAATTGACTTTAAGTCACGGATGCTGTCAATAGGACAAGTGCAGGGCTGTGACCTGACAGGTTCTTTACCAGATTCAAATTGACTCACAGTGTCTGAAAATACTGCAGACTGCATGTATGTATTAATACCTATTTTGTCAGAGACTTCAACAGTACACATGTGCATTTCAGATTTACCCTCCCATCCACTCAGCAAACACATGCAGCGGAGGTTGTTTACAGCAGTTGTTGAGTTCTGCAACAGTTAACACATTTGTACTTCCTGAATGCTTCATTTATTAAAGCACATCAGTTCAATTTGTTCACTCTGCTCCATGCCTATGTATTTGTTCCTTTACATGACAAGATAGGGCTTCCTGTCAGAAGCGGTTTTATTTCCTCTTTGTATGCTTCCAGCATTCAAATGTGCTGAATACACAGAGCACACCAGGCACGAGAGGAAGAGATGGAAAAGAGAGTAGGGAGACTGCTGTAAACAACGCTTTGGCTCTTTAAATAAAACATTTGTTTGTGATTGAGGCTTCATGATGTGAACAGCATGACCTGTTTTACTGGGAGTCTCTAAACAGCCAGCCCGTCACCCGAACAGAAACAGATCCAGCTCCTCCACCCAAAGACTCAAGACCTATTTATATTGCATGAGAACAAATTTTTTTGACAACTTGAGTGATACATTTGTACAAGGGCCAAATGTTTTTTTTTTTTTCTGCAGAGGGCTGTCTGAGTGACATAAATTGCTATTAATAAAAATTTTAACAATACATGTCAAATGAGTTTTTCCTGTTAACATGGTATGAGGAGGAGCAAATGGTGCTTGTTGAGGGCTTCCTGGGAATACCGGCCATCGTCTGAGTCAACATTTGAAGTAAGTCGGGAAAAGACAGCATGTGGTGCTGTATCCTGTGGAATAACCGGAGCTCATATGCTGTTAACAGCTGACACTAGCTAGAAGAACACATCACAGCAATGAATTCTTCCTCATTTAAAATCCTACCATTATAATAAAAAAATCACTTATGGTGGATTTAATGGTGATCTGATATAAAGACATATGTTTAAAAAAAAAAAAACTGATTATTTCTTTCCTGGATATCAACTGAATCAGTCTTTTCCAATATTGATTCTGTCCAAGTCTTAGATAAAATATTCAATCTATTTACTTGTATCCAGGTGAAAGTTTTTATTGGGGCACATTATTGGAGTGTAGAAATGAACATTTTTAGAGCTTGACACATTTGCATGGAAAAATAAAGTATGAATTTTTAAATGTCTACTGCACAACGTTTGATTGGTTTTGGTTGTAAGTTGTAATAATTGGCCACACTTTATGAAGAAAGAATTACCTCACTGGAGGATTTCTTTAATATGGCTGCAAGTGGTGTTTTGGCATGAGAAAGAAACTTCAATTAGACTACTTAACTAAAAATGTGACTCTTAAGACATTGTGTGTGTTTTATTCATTACGCACATACACAAACACGGATTCCAGAGTAACTTGTCATCTATATTTTTCACCTCATAGAACACCAAGATTTAAATTCTTTGTTTTAGGAGGAAGTGGAATTCTCACACATATACACATAAAATCAAAAGTATCTGTATGGATAATACTGCTCAGTTGTGTGTGTGTGTGTGTGTGTGTAAGAGAGAGAGATTTGTTTGAACTGACACTTTGGTATTTTGTATATTTAGTAAACAATTAAAGAATACAAAGGCTCTCTGTTCTCTTTTGTTTTTATTTCTAAACGTCATCCTTCATTTTGTATGATTTATTATTGGTCCAGCCTTCATTAAAGGCTGCCTGGCCTCTGTCCAGTGTCCACACATGCACACACTGCATAAGTCAGTGACAGCAGCCAGCCAGGATTCCACTGTAGCCTCACTGTCTCTTCTTGCCGCATTTCGCCTCTCACTTTTGCTTAAATAATTAACTGTGTGCATGTTTGAAGGCGGGATTACAGTTGTCTAATTGTAGTGAGCGTTGTCATGGAGACTATCAGGCCATCGATGAATTAACAGCCTTACTTGGCAATGTTTGACTAAAACTGAGCTTTGTGCACATGTCAGATACAGATTTATGATGGTGAAACTGATTATATTTGGCAGGAAAGTCAATAGGCTCAAAACTCTGGACTGGCTGCTTATTTTGATAAACAGCTCTGTGGATGTAACCTGCTCAGCAGCTTGTGCATTATGTGTTTGCTCTAGAAGTGTGAATTAATGCAAAAGTTTGCTTTCTGCAGCAGCACCACTGGGTTCTACTTGAAAGTTTTACACAAATTTACCCCTTCGTTGCTGTAGGCTTCGTGAATATTTTGCACTTTTCTGAGCCTGGTGTGTAATACAAGCAACATCAAAGTTTAGATAGTGTCACTAAAAATGAAAAAGGAATATAAATGCTTTTCAAACATTCTACAATGGTTTTCAAAAATCATTTAAAAGGACAACTCTTATTAAAGGAAAAAACAGTGATCAATGTAATGCAGGTTTGGCTGGTTCATTTTATGGAAATATCTGGAGAAGCTGTTAGAAATAATGTCACCTCATGAAGAATTTTGCTTTTGGAATAATCCTCAAACATCTGGAAAATGTTGGTTTTCTCTTCAATGACATCAACAGTTCAGTGAGAGAATGCTGATGACAAAAAAGCTGATGACAATAACAGTCAGTTTTACTGCGATGTGATGTAATGTTGATGATATTATAGAGGCTACAGTTTGTGTGCACAATAGGAGTATGTAGTAAAATGTACAGCTGATAGACAGTAAAAGTGTTAATATGATCTCTGTCCAATGTGTTGAAGATTTTTTCCAACTGGCCAAAGATCAAATCTACCACATTAAGAAGAAACAGCTTTCAGAAGTATTTTTCCTTTCTGTCACTGCCTTTTTAAACACCTCAGTGTGATTTTATTTTCTTTATTGTCACATGGCAGTAAGTCCGGTTGGTCTTCCAGTAGGTCAAATGCAATAATTTGTAAATCTCATAAACCCTATGTATTATTTACAATAAACCTTACAAAATGCACTAAGTGTTGAAAGTGAGACATTTGATCATTTTATGAAAAGTATTTGCACATTTTGAGTTTGATGATGAGAGCACATCTTAAAAAAATTTGAGACATGGGCAACAAAAGTCTAGAAAGGTAAGTGATTTGAATATCTTGCAAATGGGCTCAAGGTTTCTGTCGGGCAACAGGTCAGTGACATGAATGTGAACAAAAAGAAGCATCATAGGATGCAAAATGTGACATTATTTCAGAATTATGTTCTTCAGCATCAACTTGTGAAGACTGAGAATGAAATCTGTAATAGAAATCCTTATATGGACTCATGAAGACTTCTTAAAATCATTCTACCATGTACAAAAGAAGCGTCTTCTATCGTCCAAACTCATTTAAAATGGAGTGAAGCAAAGTGGAACACTTTCCTGTGGTCAGACTAATTGAACATTGAAGTTCTTTATGGAAATCATGTCCACCAAATTTTCTAGATTAAAGAGGAGAGGGACCATTCAGCTTGTTGTGAAAATGCAATTTCAAAGCTTCCGTGCATCTGTGACAGTATGGGACCTATGAAACAGAAAGCTAGCACATCTGGAAAGTAAATCCAAGTGCTGAAATATGCTGTATGTTTGGGTTTTAAAGCTCCGTTCCAGACAACATTTGTTTTCAGGGAAGGCTTTGCATATTTCAGAAAAACATTGCTAAACTGCATCAATTTAATGACATAATTTCTCTCTTAGCACTCTGACATATGCACAGTCGCACAAAAACTCTGGTAATCTGGCATCACTGTGTTGCAACTTTTGTGAGACTTTTTGTGGCTAACGTATTTGTAAATCATTGTACACTGTTGTATATACATTTTACATTTTAAGCAGTATTTTACATTTACATACCTAATATAGATGGCTATTATCATGCAATTACGTACGGGATCTCTAAATAGTTATCACTTTTTCGAGTTTAGAGAAAGATATCTGTGATTGAAACATCCATAAAACAGATATTTTCACCAATTTATAGGAGTTTACCAGAGAGACAACTGGCTTTCACATGCACTGAGCTACAATGACCACCACTCAAAGTCACAAGTTTTCTCTGCAAATACAACATACAACATGTCCTTTACAAACCCACTTCATGATGATGCCTGTTAAATTAATACAAATTCAGTTAACAGTACAGGAAAAAAAAAAACTTCCCGGGATCAGGAAGTCAATAACGCTGGTATCCCCCTCAGGGTGTACATTACAATTGCTGTGCGCCAGGTTAATGCACTTCAAATAAGGTTTATTATACACTGCCGAGCGCAGTAGTGAAGTGGTCATGTGCTGTAGGTGAGGGAAGAAAGCTGATCTTTTCTTTCTCTTTAGATGTCTTAACCATGGAGTACAATGACTTAGGTGCAATATAATACCATTACATTAGAGATACTACCATTGCAGTTTTTTAAAAATTCTGAATGTAAAGAGACCACTGAATAAAACCACTTTATTTAACCTTTCAGAGAAATTATACTTTTTTCTTTGTAAAGCAGGATTACTCTTTACATTAGATGAAATAGTTATAACCAGACAGTGCAGGACATTGAAATTAAACCCATAGAAAATGTTACAATTAAGTAAAGTCTGAATGTTGTTTCAAAAGTCACTATACATGAATGTGGCTGCTGCCCTCTTGGCCAGGTCTCCCTTGAAAAACAGATCTTTGATCTCAATGGGATTAACGCTGTTAGATGAATAGAAAATAAAATCCATACCCACTTATTCCTAAATTAGGGTCACAGGGATCTGCTGGAGCCTGTTCCAGCCATCTGCAGGTGAAAGGCAGGGGCAGACCCTTGACAGGTCGCCCGTCCATCACAGGGTGAAAACCTGGTGGAGAAATTTCAGTTCATTTTGATTTTCTTAGGCAACAAGTAAGTAGGTTTCAATAAAACAGAGTTTAGCTATGAATATAGAGATTTAGAAAGAAATTAAAGTACATTTGTAAATTTTCCAGAACATCTTTTAAAAGGCTACTAAAACACATAGGAAAAGTCTTGTTTTGGTTTAAATGAAATCACCAAACTGATGCAAACCTCCAATATCTCTACAAAGCAGTATTGTTAATCCCTCTGATCCATAAGGCTGTCTGAAACAGACTAATCCAGCAGTGATAAAAGAAAAGCTACCAACCTATATGACCAAATCCTAACTGATCACTTTCTTTCAGTTTCTTAATTGAAAAGCCAATAGAAGAAGAAAAAGAAAAAGAAAAAGAAGAGAAGAAAAGCACTTTGGTCTCTAGCTGTGACAGACCAGCATGATAATGGAATTCCTGCTGTTTTCACTCAAGAGGTGTATGAAGAATAATCTGCTCTTTTGTATCATATTTTGACTGGACCAGTGCAGTTCACAGTTGTACCGTAAATGCAGTCTTCAGGAGTAAACCTTCCCTCTCACTTTGGCCTGCTGTCCACTGGGGGCTTTTAGGCCATGCTCCTACACACAGGGGGCTGCAGCTCATCAATATTGTAGAGAAATAAAGTAGGTTGGTGGTGATGGACAAGGATGGTGAGGCCTCATCAACCATCACTGTGCTCCAAACAAGGAATCTGGGATACACTTTGCCATAAGTGTTTAATAAATGATGAGGAAAATATATGGCTCGACATTTTTGTACAGGAGGTAGATAGAATGCTTCATGGTGATCTGTACGCCTAAAATATCCATCAGACAATTATTCAGAAGGTTTATTCAAGCTCATTCATTAACTATGTCTTTTAGTCAGGGTACTGTCCTTGTCCCAGTAGCAATTATAGGAGGGAGACTGATTTATTGACCAAAGTATGTCCATCTCTGCCGCAGTAGATGCTAATATCAACTTTCAGCTTTGATGTATTGATATTTTTCAGGTTGACTATTGATGAATAAGAATGAAAGAACAGAATTTAGAGCAGAACTGGACAGCTTTTCTGCTATATATATTCTGTTTGTTAGTGTTTGTGCAGCCACTTGTGGTTAAAGAGAACCTGAGTGTAACGAACAGCCTGTCCGTTACCATTTATTTACCAGCACTTTAAAATGCACACAGCACTTTTTGGAAGGGCTA
>JBAMYA010097361.1:0-17927 GCA_037176975.1 Arrhamphus sclerolepis | reverse complement strand
TCTGGTTTAAAGCACTGGTTTAAAGCCCTGGTTTAAAGCACCAGTTTAAAGCCCTGGTTTAAAGCACCAGTTTAAAGCACTGGTTTAAAGGTCTGGTTTAAAGCACTGGTTTAAAGCCCTGGTTTAAAGCACCAGTTTAAAGCCCTGGTTTAAAGCACCAGTTTAAAGTTCTGGTTTAAAGCACTGATTTAAAGGTCTGGTTTAAAGCACTGGTTTAAAGCCCTGGTTTAAAGCGCCAGTTTAAAGTTCTAGTTTAAAGCACCAGTTTAAAGCTCTAAGCACTGGTTTAAAGCACTGGTTTAAAGGTCTGGTTTAAAGCACCAGTTTAAAGCACTGGTTTAAAGCACTGATTTAAAGCACTGGTTTAAAGTTCTGGTTTAAAGTCCTGGTTTAAAGCACCAGTTTAAAGTCCTGGTTTAAAGCACCAGTTTAAAGTTCTGGTTTAAAGCCCTGGTTTTAAAGCACCAGTTTAAAGTTGTGGTTTAAAGCACCAGTTTAAAGCACTGGTTTCCAGCACTGGTTTCCAGCACTGGTTTCCAGCACTGGCAGCTCGTTCTCTGCTGGAACTGAAGGAGCTGATGGTGCTGGCAGAAGGTTTCTTTCATGATTCAGCATCTGCAGTCCTCTCTGTGTGCTCTGGTCTCTCATTTAGAGGACGGGGTCTGAATGGGGTCCCAGGACCAGTAATCACTCACATCTGCAGCTCAGAGACTTTTTCATGCGTTTTTGTCTGTTTTCTTCTCTGTTTCATGTGGAACCAGAAGAAAGTTTGACATCCAGGCTGGGTTTCACAGAATTTCTGGAACAGTTTCCGCACTCAGGAGGGTTTTTCTGCTCCAGGCGAAATGGACATCGGCCCGTTCTTAAAGACCTGAAATTCTGGGAAACTATTAAATGGTAACCACGGGAGACCAAGGTGTCTCAGTAGACACAAACCAAACAAGTCAATTCAGGGCAGAGGTCAGCTGTGATCTTTAGAAACAACTCACTGCAGCCAACTTCAAAAGGCTTTCATGAAGTAAAGCAGGACCCCCACCCTGCAGACTAGAGAAACCTGGACCCTAAACAGGTCCAGGTTTCTCTAGTCTGCCCTTTGGGAACTGTCGCCTCAGTTTCCTGTTCTTACCCACACCTGGAGAACATCTGCTTAAAGGTTCATAGATAATAATCTTCATGTCTTCATCAGAGTTCCTGTTGTCTTTCTATCATCTCCAACCAGTCTGTCCTCTGTCCTCTGACCTCAACAGCTGGATACTTTCTTCTGCGGGGACCATTCTCTGGTCTGAGGGTGGATCAGACTGGTGACTATGACACATCCTGAGTCCCTTAAATCTGCCTCCTTCTTCATTCTGATGCTGCTTTGGACTTCAGCAGGTCATCCTGACCACGCCTACATGGAGACATGTGATTGGTGTTCATGAGCAGGTGACCAGGTGGTGCTGATGAGAGGGCCTGGACATGCACAGCAGCTGGACCAAGACATCAGCCCCACAATGCACGGCTGTGTTTGCTGAAGCAGCCAGCGATCACAGCTGCAGAGCACCAGGGATGTCCCCAGAAGGATGTCCCCAGAAGGATGTCCCCAGAAGGATGTCTCCTGAAAGATGTCTCCAGAAGGATGTCTCCAGAAGGATGTCTCCAGAAGGATGCCTCATAAAGATGTCTCCAGAGGGATGTCTCCAGAAGGATGTCTCCTGAAAGATGTCTCCAGAGGGATGTCTCCAGAAGAATGTCCCCAGAAAGATGTCTCCAGAGGGATGTCTCCAGAACGATGTCTCATAAAGATGTCTCCAGAAGGATGTCTCCAGAAGGATGTCTCCAGGCTCTTCCATTGTCTCTGTCTGTCTCGTGCCTTTGGTGCCATATCTCAGACGTTTCAGGTGTTCAAACTTCGGTCTGGTCTTGATCTGCTGCTCTGTGCCTGACAGAGTTTTTCTTGATGTTGAAAGTCGTCATGATGAAGAGTTCTCCCTACGGCCTTTATGAAACATCAGCTCAGCAACAGCCATCTCTGGAAACTGATCTCTCTCTTTTTTTTTTTTTTTTTTTAAAAAGCAACTTTTTTGGCTAAATACATTTTCACAAGATCACAACATTTTGTTCTGAAACCTCACTTTTTGCAACTTGTCTTAAAATTTTAATTCTTTTAAAATCAGAGTGTCTCACACAAAAGTAGAAAAAAATATAAAAGAACAAAATCACAAATTTTTGTTGTAAACACAATTTTTTACAAAACTGGGACTCTTTTCTTTTGTCATAAAACCTTTTGTAGTAGCGTACATGTTTTCTATCAAAGTAAGAATGTTTTGTTTCAAAATTTGCAAAATTGTTAAAAATAAATAAATAAATACTAAAGTGAATAAACAGAACCAAACGATCACTTCTTTTTTAAAACAGCGCTGTCTTCCTCACCTCAGTTATTCGCGTGAGCTCCGTACCAGCTCTGTTCATGATGTAGCTACTTTAATGACTTTCTACTTTTCTGTTGAACAACGTTTGAACTTCTTCTGACTCAGATCTAGACGTGTTTCCAAGAAGCTTCCACTGAAGCAGACTTCCTCCTGAACGCCAACAGAGACGGGACGGTTTTACTGACTGACTGATCACCTCCTTCTTTCGTCACTTTCAATAACTAAGGTCACTGCTGCCACACAATCTTTAAAATAAATAAATGTAAATAAATATTAGTGGAGACCTTGGTCAGGACCCGGCTTCTTTAAAGCTCCTTGGACCAAAAGGATTTGTGTCGGCTCATCAAGGGTCATGTCCCCGTCTATAAAGAGAGCAGACGTTTGATCTGAATAAATGCTGTACCAGGAAGTAGACGGAGCCCTGTGGACCCCGAGACTATGTTAGCTCACAGTCAGGGGTCCTGGTGGTGCTGGACTGGAGTTCTGCTAGTCTTCGTCTCAGCTCCAGCAGCACTGGTCTGAAACTCAGAGGGGACAGAGCTTTTTCAGTTGTGGACCAGTCTGTCCTTAGATGTCAGACAGGTTCTTGTGTGTCCACTTTTAAAACACACCTGATTATTGACTTCTTTGTCTACCTCGTTTTCTACTTTCTTTTTATTCCTGTTTTAGCTGTAGTGTTCTGTCCTCCCTGTTTCTCTGTCTTACGTTTTATTGTTGTTGTCTCCATGTGCAGCATGTTCAGCTGTGCTCGTGTGAAAGCGCTTTAAACATAAAGATGGGATGGTATTTTCTAGGCTTTGCCATGTGCTCTGAAGTGGAGCTGTGGGTTTCTGAGAAGCGCTTCGAGATTGTCTCTGAGTGATGCTGCGGGAGATTTAGCTCTTCTATGGATGACATATGACAGCTGAGCCTTAACGACGGCGTAAACAACAACAGGAAGTACAGCCGACAGTTTCATTTGTTCCACAGCCAAAGTCTGTACTTAATAAAACTGAAACTGCTCACATGTGGAGACGGAGACTTTATGATGAACAACCACTTTTGTTGTTTTCCCACACAGAAGACGTTTAAAATAGTAACAGGATGGGAGATGAAAGACGGGATCTGCAGGCCAGCAGAGCGACTAAATGCTAACGTCATGGAGGAAAACTGTCCAGCGAGGCGATGCTCTTCAGAACCGGGGGTCCAGACGCGCTGAAGCGTCTTCCTGTCAGCTGCGGTGAAGACAGACAGCGGCGTGGAATCTGTCCAGCAAAGCTCATCAGTCCTCGCAGAACCACATCACCAGGTGTGCAGGCCTCAACAAAAGCAGGTGTTTTAGCCGTTTCACGTGTGTGCTGCCATAATATTAAAGTCAGAAGAATAAACCAGAGTCCTCTTGTCCACTGAGCGTCTTCTGTCTGTCTGATCGGTCTCAGATTGTTCAGAATCATTTGATAAAACCAACGTTGTCCATCTTCCGTTCTCTCTTCTCCTTTTCCAGCTGATGTCCTGGTGACGTTGCTCCTCCTCTCCTCCCAAAGCTTCCATCTCCTGACCATCCTGGTGTTCACCTCCACCCAGTGGCTGCACAGACATTTTGGGGGGCAAGTTCTCAGGGCGGAAAAAGGGCACTTTTTAGTGCACGTGGAACTCTTCATTATAGAAGTGTGAGATAAAAAAAAACCATTACGCGTACATGTTGAATGCAATTTGACTTTTATTTGTAACATTCTCTAAACACGAGTTTTCAACCTGTTTTCAGTGGAAGAAAGTCACACCACAACTGATAGAGTCCATATGCTATATGAACTATATACAGTCATTGTCAAGTGCCTAAACACAACACCCTAAATACATTTAGAACTACAAATTAAATTTCTTGTAACAATTATTGTTTTTTTTTCTTAATGTCACAGTTCCAACCCTCCTCCTGTATCCAGACTTGGGACCAGCTAAAGTGACCTGAAATAGGCCCTCTGGAGGAGTTACTTTTTCTTGTGTGTTTTTAAGTAGTTTTAAACCTTGTGATCCAAAAATGTAAAAGTAAAATAACTTTTTTAACCACCATAATGTTGTTAATAAACTACATTAACAATCTACATGGACCAAAAAGAGACAATAGACAAAACAGTGGTAATGTGAAGAAATGATGGGAACCAGTCTGTCCTAATTCAGGCTAATGGTTTAGTTTTGTCACATACACTGTGCTGGTTCTCAGAAAGACTGGTTCATCCTCATTGTGGTCCAGATTCTCC
Source organism: Arrhamphus sclerolepis (assembly GCA_037176975.1). NCBI lineage: Eukaryota > Metazoa > Chordata > Actinopteri > Beloniformes > Hemiramphidae > Arrhamphus > Arrhamphus sclerolepis. Next base: position 13,279 of record JBAMYA010097361.1, on the reverse strand, counting down.
AGCAGGTTCAGCAGCTGCAGCAGACCGAGGCTACGACGGCAGCAGCTTCGCTCAAACCTGATTCATATGCAGTTTGGTCGTATCTGCTCTGACAGCAGCTGGAGGCGACTGCTGCGTGAGGACCATCCACCTGTGAGCGCTTTGGCATGGCGAGGTCCCCACGGCGCCACCTGCTGCCTGCTGAGAGTAGAGCGATACGCTTTCACATCAAACAGTCGTCATAAGTCTCCAATAACACCAGAAAAGGTCGCCAGATGTGGCGCTAGTCGCTTTTTAGAAAAAAAGTCGCTAAGGGGGTCTGAAAACTCGCTAAATATAGCGACAAAGTGGCTAAGTTGGCAACACTGCTGCTGCAGAGCATCTCATGCTGCCCTGCACACATGGTCACGTGACAAAGGAAGAGGCGCAGCATTTCTGGGCGTTTTTAATCACACAGCTTTTCTAAAAGATCATTTCAACACTGGCCTCAGTAAAATGTTAATTATGATAATACTAAAACTAATAATAATACTAATAATAATGATAATAATAATAATAATAATAATAATAATAATAATAATAATAACAATAATAGTAATAATAATAGTGATAACAACAACAACAACAATAATAATAATAACAATAATAATAATAATAATAACAACAACAATAATAGTAATAATAATAGTGATAACAACAACAATAATAATAATAATAACAATAATAATAGTAATAATAATAATAACAACAATAATAATAATAATAATAATAACAACAATAATAGTAATAATAATAGTGATAACAACAACAATAATAATAATAATAACAATAATAATAATAGTAATAATAATAATGACAATAATAATAATAATAATAATAATAACAACAATAATAGTAATAATAATAGTGATAACAACAACAACAACAATAATAATAATAATAACAATAATAATAATAGTAATAATAATAATAATAACAATAATAATAATAATAATAGTAATGATAATAATAACAATAATAATAATAATAATAATAATAGTAATAATAATAGTGATAACAACAACAATAATAATAATAATAATAATAATAATAATAATAATGGTAATTATAATAATAATAACAGTAATAATAAAAAAATAAAATAAACAAAACAAAGTTTCAAAAGGACACTTTCATTGATAAGGGGCAGAGGGGCAAGTGCTTTAGCACCACCTAGTGTCTATTTCTGCACGCCACTGCCTGCACCTGTAGACTGGTTCCCACTGTGGGATGAACACTGGTGTGGTGGACCTGCAGTCCCACCCTCCAACCACCACATATTTATGGATTCATACCAGATATTTGTATATTTTTGTCCCTCTCCTGTCTCTGTCCTTCATACTCTCTGTCCTGTCTCCCTCCTCATGTCTTCCTTTACCCAGCTGGCTATTAGCAGGAGAGTCACCCTAGAACTGATCCAGGTCCTGGTCCAGGTTTCTTCCCCAGAGGAAGTTTTTTCTTGCCAGTTTGGCTTTGCCATGTGCTCGGGGGTCATGATCTGGGTTTCCCAGAAGCACCCAGAGACACCTTTGTGGCATTATAGACGCTATATAAATAAAATGAAACTGAACTGATAGAGGTCTCAGGAGAAAACATCTTTAGTGTCATGAAAACACGGAGGCACAACTGACGTTGACAAAAACGGGATCTGAACAAACGAGCAGACTCTGAAAGAATGTTCTTGTGATGGAACCATGAGGACAAACGGCAGCACGAGGTCTAATGTGTGTCCATCATCGTGTGTCGGATCAGAGAAGCGATTGGAGCCCACAGCCATGTTTAGGAAAACCAGCAGAAACACCTCTGACCCACTGTGTGGAGGAGGTGATTTGGAACCTGGAAATCCTTATATTTCCTCCCATTTGTGCTTCGTGTTCTAAGGACACGATGTTCTAAGTCCATCTGTCTGACAGCTGAAGCATGACTGAAACTGGGTCATGTGACACGAAATGGTCCAAACACAGAAGCAGATCTACGCTGGAACGGATGAAGAACGGAAAGAATCAAGGTTCTGGAACGTTCAAGTCAAAGTCCAGACCTGAACCTGACTGAAATGTTGTGATGGACCTCCAGAGAGCTTTGGAGACGTGAAAAACTCACTGAATTCAAGTCGCTTAATCATGAAGGTACTTCGTACTACTTTTTTTTTTTCCATTTTTGTTGAATAAATAGTGGTACAGTGAAAAACGATGTAGGCTGTTGTTGATCTGAGGCTGCAGGAGATGAGACAGAGTAAACAATTCCATGAAAAGAGAAAATTCTGAATTTCTGCTTTTAGAACTCACTGATTTGCAGGAAAACCAGTTTGACTCCCAGTCACAGCGAAGAACTTAAATGTCCTTTTCAAATTAGGAGGCTGCAGGTGAAGACTTTTATTTGTCCACAAGTCCTGCATATTGAGGCTGCCCTGGTAGTCTGGAGCCCCCTAGTGGCTCCTGGGAACATGTGCGTCTGCGTCAAGAACCGACTGTCCCTTTAACTGTAGATATTATTACAAATGACCAAAGGCCATTTGTAATAATGTGACAAAGGTGACATAAATGACCTTAGAGCGCTTTGCTAACTGGACCTGGTCTAAGGTGGTCTAACTGTAAAAAAATAATAATAAAATTGAATTATTTTTATTTTTAAAAAACTTCCCTTCTTTCACGGATACAATCAAGGTCTTATCGATCACTGATCATATTGTAGTATTTACCATCTAAGAGATCATTTAATCCAACTTTAAAGACGTTAATGTTGCAGTTTTCTGACGTGAACCTGGTCTAACCTGAACTAACTGCAAACAAAATCAAGTATTTTTGTGCTGCTATAAATAGATGAATAGTTTTCTCATCATCAGTGAGTGATTATAATTCAGATATTCTTCACCATCTGAGTGATCTTTTAATTCAGGACTAAGACTTAGGTCTGGTTTAAAAAACTGCCAAAAACAGCAAAACAACAACAACAAAAAACTCTTCCTGCAGCCTCACTGATACAATAATAGTTTTATAAATAAATCTTTATAATTCAAAAAGCATCTTTAATCCAGGTCTCAGTCATCGAAACATTAAGATTTTTTAAAACTGGGCTTTTTTTTCCGCTCATTTTCATGAATATGATAAAGTTTCGTGAATCAGCAACTATGTTTTAAGTATTAGGGATTAAATGATTCAGATTTAAGCAGCCTACCTCAGTCGATCAAAATACTGGACTTTTTATTTTATTTTACATTTTTTACAAACAGAAACAAGCTTCAACGACTGTTTTAAACATTGTTACTTAATCGAGGTTTGAGTGATAAAAACATTAAAAAGGTGAGATTTTATTTTTCTTTCTCTCTTTTCAGAATCGAGGTTCCACAACCACATGTGGTGTTTTCTTCTGTCTCTACCAACTCTGAGATGAATGAATCCATGTTTGAGCAGTTTCAGGATTGTAGTTTTTGAACCGGACCAGAGGGCTGTTGCAAAACCAGGATAGCAGGTTAAGCTGGGATTTTCAAGATATCCTGGCTGAATTAAGCCTCGATTTGGTTTCGCAGAGACAGCAGCGCATAAGTTACCATGGTGACATAATCTGTGCAGCTAGCCTGCTCCAGACCAGGCTAACAGCCAGGCTTAGTTAAGCCTGGTTGAATGTGGTCTAACTTTTGAAAACATTCTATATGTTGTGTTTGTTTGCCATTTTCTTAAACAGAAGAACAGTTTCAAAAATCAATTATTATGTTTATGTAGTCTTTTTTGTGACAAAGAGATTAAATGATCCGGTTGGACGAGTGGACTGGACTCGAGTTTTATACACTGCGTATTATCTAAACTATGTTTGATCAAGACCTGATCCAGGTTGGTCTGTCAAAACACATTAAAGGGTTCCATAAGGTACAAACTGTGTTTTATCAATCTTTACCAACTAAGAGATCATTTAATCCATGTTTGAGCAGATGAAGAATAATGGTTTTTGAACTGGTCCTGGTCTAAGATGAGCTAACTGCCACAATAATGCAGGAAAAATCATCCCTTTTTTTCATTTTCACAAAGACAATAAAGGTTTCACAAATTATAAACTGCTGAGTGCCCTCAGTATCGGGGTTTTGATTGGGACTGGGACCTGGTTTAACCTGGTTTAACCTGGTTTAACGTGGCCTCAAGGCTAAAAGTCACCGTTATGCAGACGACATACCCCTCTGTGTGTCTGCAGCACAGTAGAATCAGTGTCAGGAACCAACAAACATCTGGATGAGAGACAAGTTCCTGCAGTTAAATCAGGACAAAACTGAGATGGTTCTGTTTGGTAGCAGAGAGAAGAGGGTCAGCGTTGGTAAACATCTGGAGTCTCAGGCTCTTAAAACTACAAGTTGGTAATCTTGGAGTATAACAGATTCAGGTGGGACTTTCAGCAGCCACATCAAAACGTCACTAAGACAGTTTTTTATCAGCTCAGAAACATCAACATGATTAAAAGTCTCTCAGAAAGACCAGGAGAAACTCATCCATGCGTTTATCTCCAGTAGACTGGATCACTGTAATGGTCTTTGACAGGACTTCCAGAAAAAGCATCAGACATCTGCAGCTCATCCAGAACTGCTGCTGGACTGTGAACCAGGACAAAGAGACCTGAACACATCACACCAGTTTTAGGTCTTTACACTGGCTTCCAGTCAGTCAGAGAATAGATTTTAAGATCCTACTGATACTCTACCAATGCCAGAACGATCTACACCATGCACACCATTTTTTGTTTCTTTGTTTTTATTTCTGCATTTATCTGTAGTGTTTCAGTTTTAATGATTTTAATCTCATTATCTTATCTTAATTTATTTCATTTCTATGGTAACACGTTCATGTTTTTATGTAAAGGGCTTTGTCTTGTACATGAAATGTGCTCTATAAATAAACTTGCCTTGCCTTGAACGCTGTAACTTATGTCTTCTGACCGTAAAACCTTTATTTAAAAAAATAATTAAAGTAATTAATCTCACGTAATTCGTCTGCTTCAGTAATAATTCCCGTTTCTATGTGGTGACCATTATTATATACAGTCATTGGTGGTAACTCAGGGGCCCTAAACGGACTTCAAGTCTTCGGGAAAAAAAAAAAAAAAAACTACAAAAAGCACGACAGTTTGCGGCAGTGATCATCGTCATACGGCAGCGTCAAGTGTTGCGGCTGAAGTGAACATGTGGCCAGTTCATTAAGCAAAAACATAAGAAAGGTACGAATATGAGCTTCTAATGTTTTACCCAACGCATAGAAATAATATTTACGTGACTGACGTGTGATTTGCTATCGTTGCTTTTTCGTGAACTGAAACCTTTAGCTTGTAGCTTAGCCGCAGTGGCAGCACACATGAACACTTCCGGGATTAAAGGCGCTTAAGTGAAGCGATGTTAAAGAATACACGTAATCTACACAACCGCACAACACCAGAGAATGAGCCAGCAAGTGAATTAAATCTGAATAAAACTGGGCTGTTTTTAGGGACCATCTGCAAAGGGCTGGTAACTGCACACATGATGTTAGGGCGCATGCGTGTAGGTCTTAGGGACCGTCTACAACCGTCTGTTGTTTGTTTTTTTGTGAATTTTTGCCAGAATCTAAAATTTCACAAAATCTACTACTTTTATTTTTATTTTTAAATTTTTAGGCATTTGTACTAAAATCACATTTTTTTCTCAAGTTAAATAAAAATTTACAATCTTTTTGTAAAGGAAAATTGTGAAATGCCAAATTTCACTATCATGTTTTTTTTTCACAAAACAGTAAAAAAAAATTCATACTTTATACTATGTCATACTTCGGCATGAAGTGTCAAATTTCACAAAAATTTTGACCTTAATAAAAAGAAAAATTACATTTTTGTTACGAAAATAAAAACCGAAAAATTTGTTTTGAAAAGTATTTTGGTAAAATTGCAAATTTTGAACCCCCTGACTTTTTCTATGGAAGCAATTCTGTTCCATAATTCAAATTAAAACGCATTAACAGAAATGCCGTTTCATTTTCTGAATATAGCTGCATTTGTGACTCAAAATGATTAATAATTAATTCAAACTGCATTTTCATTTTCTTAAGATCTCTTAAGAATTCTTAAGATTTAATTTTCAAAATATATCCAGAAAATATTTACCATAATTCAATTTGAAATGTCAAATTTGAAAATTAAAATGTAATAGCATTTCAAGGTCATAGCTGCTTTATTTGACTCATAAATAAATAAAGTGAGTAATAAATCTTTCAAACTGCTGTTGCCTCGTGGTTCTTCATGAACACGTCTGTGTATAAAGTCCGTTTTCAGCTCCTGTCTGTCAGTTTTTGGCATGTTTTCGTCTCCCTCGGTGCTGCTCGGTGAATCCAAGGAGGTGGTCGTCTCACCTCTCTGTTTACCAGAAACAGCTCTCTGATTGGTGCAGAGTGATCATGTGACAGCTGTACCACCACTTTCAGAGTAAAATGTTGTTCCGCTGTAAAGGAGCTAGAGCCAAATTACGGTGATCACAGGACTTGTACGGGGTTATCAGCTCTGGACTCTCTAAAAACTAATCGCTCTTTTTTTTTGAATGAAAGATTTTGTGGAGTCAGATGAAAGGATAACAGGGTTCACCTCACGGACCAGTAGCACGCTCAGACTGGGATCTGAGGAAAAGGAGCCACTGACGTCACTCTCTTTGGGATGAGAAGTCAAACTGAATTATGTTTCTTTCAGCGGGAGGCGGGTTTGAAAACGAAAAAGCAATTTCCTCTTTGTTTTCTTTTTAGTTCTGTCACAAAATGAGCGCGATGGAGAAGAAAATTAAAAAGCAGTTTGGATCATTTATTAATAATTTTATTTATGAGTCAAATAATGCTGAAAATGAAAAACATTTCTGTTGATGCTTTTTAATTTGAATTATGGAACAGAATTACTTCCATATTTTTCTTTATTCTTTTTTTTCTCGTTTGTTACTTTACTGTTACAATTTTCACAAATTACTTTTTGAGTTTTTGCAACTTTATGACCTAAAATTACAATTCATAAGATTGTAATTTTTTTCTACAATTTCAACTTTTTGCTTGAAAATCAAAAAGGTTTTTATCGGTTAAAAAAAATCAGCAGATCAGTCCTAGATCCAGATCCATCCTGAACCAGTCGGCCCAGTAACTGGTCTTGTCCCTACAGATGGACAACTACAGTAAAGCTCGGACCGTGGAGCAGCCGTCCGTCTGTCCGTTCGTCGGCCTCTCCGCCGACACGCCGGAAGTCCGCGTCAAAGACGGCAGCAAGATCCGCAACCTTCTGCGCTTCGCCCTGAGCCGCATTGAGGCCAGATCCCAGGGTCCTGAGGAGGATGGACGACCCACCCTCAAGGAAGAACCCCCAGAGACTCCAGGCCGACCGCCCTGCAGACAGATGGTCTTTACCGCCACGGGTAAGGGCGTCTCCAAGGCCATCACGTGTGCGGAGATTGTGAAGCGGCGCGTGAAGGGTCTCCACCAGCTCACCAGGCTGCTGTACAGCACCGTGGTGGAGGTCTGGGAGCCGCTGGAGCCCGGAACCGGCCTGGACAGCCTGACCGTCAGTAGGAACCTGCCTGCCATCTGGATCCTGCTCTCCAGAGAACCGCTGGACCGCAGCCAGCCGGGGTACCAGGCACCTGGCCGTTACGACGCCCTGTGGGCTCAGTCTGCCAGCAGGGAGGACGGCGGGGGAAAGACTGGACCAAGACCGTGCCAGAGGAGGAAGAGGGGCGGCGGCGGCGGCAGGGGGAAAGGGCCTGCTCGTTAGACTGGACGGTCCAGAGAAGCAACCAAAGAACTGAGCTGATTCAGGTTTTCCAGGAATGTGGACTTGAAGCTGGTTTACTGTTCTGGTTTAAGTGGGGGTTTTGTTCGCTTGTTTGTTTGTTTTTTATTTTTTGTACTTATATCTGCTTTTTCAACTCAGTTGTTAGTTTTGTTTGTTTTAATTTAATAAAATTACAATTAATACTGAGCTGCTTCATTGATTCTTCATAGGCACCAGGGACCCCCGTAGGCACCAGGGAGTCCCATAGACACCAGAGACCCCGTAGGCATCAGAGACACAAGAGATCTCCATAAGCACCAGGAAGCCCGTCGGTCCTGGTTCGTACCAGACACCAGAGACCCCCTTAGGCACCAGAGACCCCCATAGGCACCAGGAAGCCCGTTGGTCCTGGTTTGTACCAGACACCAGAGACCCCCTTAGGCACCAGGGAGCCCCTTAGGCACCAGAGACCCCCTTAGGCACCAGAGACCCCCTTAGGCACCAGGGACCCCCGTAGGCACCAGGGACCCCCGTAGGCACCAGAGACACAAGATCTCCATAGGCACCAGGAAGTCCGTCGGTCCTGGTTCGTACCAGACACCAGAGACCCCCTTATGCACCAGGGACCCCCATAGGCACCAGAGACACAAGAGATCTCCATAGGCACCAGGGAGCCCCATAGACACCAGAGACCCCCTTTGGCACCAGGGACCCCCGGAGGCACCAGGGACCCCTAGTAGGCACCAGAGACACAAGATCTCCATAGGCACCAGGAAGTCCGTCGGTCCTGGTTCGTACCAGACAGACCCATAGACACCAGAGACCCCTGCAGATAGGACCTTCATTGACACCAGGGAGGCTGACACACAAGGTCCAGATCAGTACCCAGGATGTAATTAAAGTTAAATGCAAAGATAATTAAGGTTATTTAAATACTTAAAAAAGAAAAAGTTTGGACTCACTTTTTTTTTCTTTTACTTTATAAAGTTTGAAGATTTTTTTTTTCAACATTTAAAGGTTTTGAAAACTTTTCTGAGCTTCCTCTTGCTAATTTGCTAATTTAAATAATTATAATAATAATTGTTCTTATAAAGTCATAAATTTGTTTTTTACTTGAAAATTTACCAGTTTACAACATTAGAAATTCAGAATTTACGCTTCCATGTTTTGCAGATTATAATGTTAGTTTTTATGAAGTCGTGTTCTAAATGAACATGTTTATTGAGATTTGAAGTCACAGTTTCTGAATTTCTTTTTACAAATTTCTGAATTTAGAAAGTAATTTGTTCAGAAGTTCTGAGTTTTGGAGTTTTTCTTGTAAATTTGCTCATTTATAACGTTGGAAACTCTGAGGTTGGTAGAAGGTAGCTAGTTAGAATTTAAGGTTGCTTTGTTTTAAATACCAGAAAATGAAGCAAAGTCTGCTTACAAAGTCAGGAATTCAGAAGCCTGAGCTTTTGCTTTTGCGAGTTTATAAAGTCACATTCTGAGGATCCTAGAAATGTCTGTATTTGTTTGTTTTTCCACAAATGAGAAGGTCTTGAAGTCCAGAGTTCTGAGCCTTTTTCTCCTGAAGTTGACCAGGTCAGATTCTGAGATTTTGTTGGTAAATTTGCCAGGGAGCCTGGATGCCATGGCTGAAGGTCTGGCCACCAGGCGCTCTCCTGCCCCTCTCCTGAGCTTGCATAGCTGCAGAATTGCACTTGGTCTGGCCCGTCACCCAGGACCAGTTGGACATGGAAGATCTGGACAACGTAGCTGCTGAGGTCATTTGGGCTGGCAGACCCTTCCACCACGTTAAGGTGGCGGTGGAAGGAGGAGGGGTGTGTGTGCAATCTGAAGTGCTTTTATTTTTTATCTCTGGTCTACTCATGGACGACCTTCACACAGTCGTCTCCTCTTTTTTAACGCTTGTACGTATTTGATGACCATTTTTGTGCCCACGTGGGAACCTTCTTGAAATGAATGCCATGAAAAGTTTAGCAGGTCCCACAAGCAGAAGAGCATCTTTACAGGCCAATCAAGTTTTCTGGTGGCATCTTGCTCTGCTGCTGATCCCTTTATCTCCTCCTAAGGAGGATTACTGCGGGAGGATCACAGCAGAGCACGCCGCTCTGGTGGAGGCAGCAGATGGACCCGCGTGCAGCTCTCCAGGACCTCTTCAGGCTGCTGCTGGTGGCCTGGCTGACCGTCGGCCTGGCGCCGGCTCAGATCCGGCACCCTCTGCCGGTTCTGTGGATGATGCCAGTCAGCTCTGGGTCTGGGAGGGAGAACCAGACCACTGGTGTGGTTACTGCTGTCAGGCTGGCTCTGCAGGACCTGGCGAAGCAGCCCCCACCGCTGGGGAACTATGAGGTCCAGCTGCAGCTGCTGGACTCCCAGGTCAGTCCCTCATGTCACATTGGACTTTGTTTCATTTTATCTGCGTGTTATTTATCCAGAAAGTCCCTTCTTCCTGGAAGTCCTGGTTGTCATCAGCCGCCTCAGATCTTGGGCTCCCAGCGGGTACCTTATGAAACTGCAGCAGGATGGAAGCGCTGAAACCTTTTTGAGGCGAACATGTCATACATGAACCTGCACAGTTGATCTTGAGGGTTTAGAAACTTCAAGGAAAAATAAATCTGAAATTCTGACTTTATCACCTTGTAAATTTGTTAGAAAAGATTTTCAGGTCACCATCAGACCACTGAGCTCACATCTGAGTCGTAACTTCAGTTCTTCACCCCCGTGGCTGCTTTGTTTCCATAAAATCTTAAGCCTCTGAGACTGCAGCTTTAGCACTCAGAGCTGTTGATTTAAGTGTGACTGGTGTGCACGATCCTTTCTAGCTTCTTTTATTTTCTTCCTTATGCAAGGTTCTGTTTGGTGGCCTGCACGTGGTAGAACATCAGAGTGACAGGGTTCACGGTGAAGCATCAATTAATCTATAATCTCCTTTAAAAAGAAAACATGGGATTTGTGGAGCTGACAGTTTAAAATTCAAATTAAAGTTTCATTGATCACTGACAGGACGACATGCAGTGAAATGCTTTACACCACGGACCCATACATATATATATGTATATATGTTATATGATGATGTCATGGTGATGTTGTCCCTCCTCCTCTCCTCCCAAACCTTCCATCCTCTGACCATCCTGGTGTTCACCTGCACCTGTAGACTGGTTCCCATTGTGCGATGAACGCTGGTGTGGTGGACCCTCCAACCACCACACATTTATATACTTCTGTCCTCCGTCCTCTCTGTCCTGTCTCCCTCCTCATGTCTTCCTTTACCCAGGTGACTGAGGTCCCCCCTAGAACTGATCCAGGTCTTGGTCCAGGTTTCTTCCCCAAAGGAATTTTTTTCTTGCTAGTTAGGCTTTGCCATGTGTTCGGGGGTCATCATCTGGGTGTCTGAGAAGGATTAGAGACGACTTTTAAAGAGAAAACTATATAAATATTAAATAAAATATAAATATAGAAAGTACAAAATGCTTCAAAATAAGATGACAAGTGAGGGGTGGGGGTGGGGGAACTGGATGAAATTGAGGTATTGGATTTCTGGCATTAGAAATCTAAAAAAAGGCAGAGAAAGTCTGGTTTATAAGTGATGAAATTTACGAGAAAATAACAAACAGCTGAGTCACTTCTGAGTCATAATTAGCCCTTTTTCCTGAGTGCTGCAGCGTTGTTAGCTAGCTCAGCTAGCCTGTTAGCTGGGTTTATTTCCAAAATTAGTTTGAATTTCAGTTGTCTTGACTCTAGCCTGTTTTCCTTGTAAAGTGTAACAGATTACTTCGTCCGCCACCACTTCTGTCCAGGCAGATGCACATCTGAACGCTGTGGTAGAGAAACATCAGTGACCTAAATCAACCGCACTGAAACAGTGCCAGGTCTAATGTTGGTCCATTATCGTGTGTTGGAGCCGTCAGGTACCGTTGCAAAGAAATCTGTACCAGGACCAACTGATGAGGTCAGACAGGAGACCACTACTGAGAGTCATTGAGTCGTCGGTAAAGGGTTAGAAGAGGAGGCAGTAACTTCTATGCACCTGTAAATCCAACACACATTCTTTGAAACATTTTCATATATTTTAATTCTCCATCGTGTGCAGCAACAATTTCTCGTACTGTCTGTAATCAAGTTACTTAAACATACATAGTTTTTGTCATTTTAGTCCAACATTTCATCACACAATAAAAAGTTAATTTAACCCGTGCTTGCAAAACATTTAATTACATTTTTTACATTGTCTAAAACTCTCATGATATATTAGAATGTTCCTCCGTTTTAGTGAGAGCGTTAAATATACTCAAAATGCTCAGTTTGAAATGGTATTCTCCTTGTTACTTGCAAGTGGTGTAGCAAAAATGAAAAATGTTGTGTTTTTGTGTTCCTTCTTTTCACCAGGGACACAGCTATTAAAGAGAAAACTATCTAAATACTAAATGTCATCTGCAGAATCACCCATTCATGCCGATGCTTTTGTTGTTTCACAGTGTGACCCGGCGAAGGCTCTTAAAGCTCTGTTTGACACCATGTGGGCGGGGCCCAGGTACCTGCTGGTGTTTGGAGGGGTGTGTCCACCTGTGACGACGCTTGTTGCCCGTGCTCTGCCGGCTCTCAGCCTGGTCCAGGTGTGTCCTTTGGCCTCAGTGTGGTCACATGAAGGGTGGTGTAGTTTCACAGGTTCATTCACCTCTTTCCGTGTCCCCTGATGTCCCAGGTGTCCTTCGCAGCCTCGGCCCCCAGCCTGTCCAACAGGAGGTTGTACGGGAACCTGTTCAGCACGGTGCCGTCGGACCGGGCTCTGAACCAGGCTGTCGTGAAGCTGCTGCAGCGCTACAGGTGGAAGAGGGTGGGCGTGGTCAGCCAGGAAGGATCCGGACTGTCCGAGGTGACATGGAGGCTGCAGTTCTTTGAGCATTCATGTGATGTACAGCTTTTCGTATAGTCTTTTCTGCAGTGTATCAGTAAATGTGGAAGCTTTGTAATTTCTTCACCGTTCAGCAGAGTTGTTGGTGAATTTTATCCGTCAACACCAAAGAATACCCATGATGCCTTCATCATCACAGATGGTCTCAAAGTGGGAGATTTAATGCAACATTTTGGTTTCAGATTTGTGACAAAACCACAAAATTCACACTAGTAAAACAAAAGATACAAATTTATGATAAAAAAAATTACAGCCGTGATTTTAAAAAAGCACAATGATACCAAAAAAAGATGCAAAATTAGTCACCACTTGTAAAAATCTTGAGTGATGTGGATTCAACTGCAACATCCTGAAGCCAGGCCTGGGGCTCAGCCCAAATGAGCCACATGGGCGCCTCTTCAAGTGGGCTCACCAACTGCATGAATGGCCATAAGGGGATGTTGCAGTGTGGTGCAGTGTGGTTTGGGTGGCAGTCGAGGGCGGGGGCCCCGAGGGCCCAATCCAGGGAGTAGATTGGGTTGGGCTCACCTCCAAGCACAGTCTGGACTCTGGAACCCAACTCCTTGAGAGAGGCTGGACTCTCTACTACTCTGGAGT
>JBAMYA010097350.1:0-20876 GCA_037176975.1 Arrhamphus sclerolepis | reverse complement strand
CTATCTATCTATCTATCTATCTATCTATCTATCTATCTATCTATCTATCTATCTATCATCTATCTATCTATCTATCTCCTTTTTTGGTTTTGGTTTTGCTTCACGCTTTGTTGTCACCTTGTGAATTTTTGTACATAAATGCAGTGACAATACTTTACCTGGATCTTTGTATGGGTTTTGGGATTGAGAGGATGAGATGCATCTTTCTTTATGTTATGGCTTTTTGCTAGACAGGATCACAACTTTAACCTCTAACCCATTGAGTTACAATAAGTCTCATCCCAAGGAGTCCTGGCTAAAACTGTACTCTGGCCCTACCAGGGGCAGTTGAACCTGTTTTTTACAGACCTTGCCATATTTTGGCAGAACTTCCATCTTCCTCAGAATTTGATGGTATGTGTGATGTGACACTTTTATCAGCTGGTGTTATTAGGACATGGCCATCCATATCAAAGGTACGTAAAAACATTTTCTGAATAGAAGAAAACAAAAATACTTATCAGTACCAGTTTGCTGTGGTGAAGACTAGTGGGACTGATCTGGGCTCAGTTATGATACTGGCAAGTTTTGACCCACATCAAACACAAATGTCATGAAATGGGTCAAACCTGGCTTTTGATGATAACTGTCAAGGGTTTGAATCAAGTCAACTGGACCTCCTTTCCTTGGTTCCCAGTCCAAGAGATTTTGTTTTCTCCTCATTAACCATCCTAACTTTTACAGACAAAATTTCTAGTTGCAGCAGAAGTGCAGTGGGGATCCAGTTTCGATTGTCTCTGTGCGCCTCCAAATCTCAGGTCGTGGTTGTCTACCAGAAAAAAGGACCAAAACAGCTTTCGTGGTTGGGAAGTGGTGGAAGTATAGCGGCTGGAATTAGTTCTTTCTGCAAGGTGACTGAATTTTCCCTCGAAGATAGATTGAAATCTTTGGTCGATCAGGAGAGACATCGGGAGGAGCCAGCTGAAGGGGTTTTTCATAGGTGCCTAATGCAGACCCGGGACACTCTAAAGAGATTATAACTCTCTGCTGTCCTGAGAACACCAGTATCCACCAGTCTGGGTCTGCAACCCAACCCAGATATGTGGAAGAATGGATGGACAGATTTAATACCAAAACACACATACATGTACCTACACCCTCAGGATGAGCACAAAAGGCACACCTTAAACTGCTCCAGGAAACACCTCCAAACACAGAGCTCTAATTTGTCCTTCACCATGCTGAATACAGCACCACAGTGCAGACTCATTCCCTCCACTTATCCAGATGAATCCATGTCACGGAGGCTGTCATTAGAGGCAGGGATTCATTTGAACAAGCTCCTCATACGAGAATAAAAAAAAGATACACAGTTGTAGGCGCTTGGTCTGCTTGGAGCAAGAAAAGCTCTGCTTGCTTTGGACAGCCTGTCAAGGTTGTCAGCGTTTATCTCGTCATTGGACAACACCTTTTAAAAGCAAATGAACACACACATTTGCATGAGTGCAGCTGTGGATGAGGGCATCTACTTTAAATACATTTACTCCTGAAACAGAAACCCTTAATGTTCCTGAATTGTGAGTGAAGTAACCCAATCTTTTAAAAACACATTTATGCTATCTATGTTGAAGAAAATATAAACAATCTCAGTCTTTACTGGCAACATTTCTACCAGGAGGGGCAGTGAGGAGTTGCATAAAAGAGATTATGACATCAACAATGATAATGTTTTACGTACATTCACCAGCTACTTTACCAGGACAACTGCTTGTCAACACAAATATTTAATTAGCCAATCACATGGCAGCATAGATGTGGTCCAGATGACTTTCTGAAGTTCAAACCTGCATTAGAATGGAGAAGAAAGGGGGTTTAACAGAAGACTGAAAAAGCTTTGTCTGGTCTGATGAGTCTGGATTTCAGCTGCAACATTCGGATAGCAGGGTCACCAACATGAAAGCATGGATCCATCCTGGTTTAAACACCACAGTCTACCTGAGTATTGTTGCAGACCATGTCCATCTCTTCATTACCACAGTGGACCATCTTCTGATGGATACTTCCAGCAGGATCATCCACCATGATGATCTCAAACAGGTTTCTTCTCTGAACTCCAACAAACTCTTCAGTCACCAAATCTCAGTCCAGTAGAGCAGCTTTGGGATGTGGAGGAACGGGAGATTTTCACCACGGGTGTGCCCAGAACCTCTGAGTAATGTTTCCAACACCTTGTTGAATGTATGACAGCAATAAATAAGGCAGTTTTTAAGGTCCAACCCAGTACTAGCAAGGTGGACCACCAATTGGTTATGGATGTAATGATCTTTGTGTTTAAAAGTCCTACAAGCCTCCTGCAGAAGTCGCAGGTTTCACTCCTGCAACCTTTTGTTGTGCGTTATCCTGTCTATTTTCTGACTTTTCTATTGTTAAAAAAAGAAGCTAATTTCACTGTAAACTTTTCACATCTTTTTTCATTAAAAGTGAGTTTTTGTCATGAAATCATAAATTTCACAAAAATCACAACCTTTATCATTATTTATTTATTACTTTATTGTAAAAAAAATAATTTTTCTTTTAAAATCACAAATTTAAAAAAGTCCACTTTTTTTCTAAACAAGCAACTTTTTTTGAAAAGTTGCAAATTTTAGACTTTTTATAGTAAACATAAATGTCACAAAAGTTAAGTTAAAATTACATTTCTTTTGAAAATATTAACTTTTTTCAACATTTTGTCATAAAGGTACAAAAAATTAAAAAAATATTTATTTTTTTCTAAATCACAAATTTATGTTTTTTTTTTTTTTTTTTTAAATTGTTGGGCCTTGAGTTTTAAGTGAAATGATGAATACAGGCTATTCAGTATGTACCCACTGCTGCTGGGTTATCACAGCTACATTTGAATTCATATTCTTGAGACCTTCACCCTCAGATGCATGTTTTGGTTTTCAAATAAAATGCAAATAATTGAGTGTAAAAGGGAACGTTTCCCTCTTTAGCACTGACACCTGCTGATTGTGTTGGTCGTTAAGTTTTTTTAATGTGTGTGTTGGCATACTGTGTTACGCTGTACTATCTTTTGCTTATCAAATAAATTTGAGGATGAAATTTTAAGAAGTTGAAAGCTGGAATAGGAACTTTATGACAAGAAATAAGTTTTCTATCAACACCAAGAATAATTCATGTATTTTAGCACTATTTTATCTTCATCTTTAGGTATTTTCTGCAGGTTTATAACCGATATAGCTACATTTATCAGATTGTCAGAGAGGCAAAAGTCAAGTTCAGACACACTCTGGAGACTTTTTGACGAAATATTACTTAACTCTAACCCTTCCTGCAACCTTTACATGCTTTATCCTCATTCTGTCCAAACTGATCTCACTTTACTTTAAAGGTGGAAAGCTCAAGGTGGTTCTCCAAGGGTACTAAGCAGATATGCGCCCTCAAATATACACACAAAGGGAGCCAGGTTTTGAAGAAGCTCTTATTTGTATTTCAAAGTTGCACCTTGCTCACTTTGCTGGAGGGCAACATCTTTGTGATGACGACATGACGGGGCGTAAGGTGGAAGCAGTGGAGCCTCTAGAGTAGAATAAACAGTGGTGGTGGGCATATTTATAATAAAACTGTAGGTTATTCTTAAAGGACGTTTACTGCAGAGGACGAGCACAGGGTCTTCTGCTCCAATGAATTAAGATGAAGGTTGTGATGTTAAGTTGAAATTCCATTATTTGACCATTTTAATTGATGAATGTGTCAATGAGCTGTTTTTGCCATGGTTATTTATTTTCTTTATTCCTCACATTATCAGCTAGTGAAAGAAGACAAGGCATTGGTGGATGAAGTAACGAATGTCCTCACAGCAATGATATTTGAAAACAAAACACATTTTAAAGGTAGTTCGTGAAACAAAAAGGATATCATATGTAGCCACACATGAAAAACAAACAAACAAAGCACTTCGTACCAGCCTGTAAATATGCTTGATTCTGCTGGAAACTTGGCAGTTTTAACATGGGGGTCAATGAGGATTGGTTTTGTTTTGGAGCCAGCACCTAGTGGTCAGTCATGGACCTGCAACAAAACCTATTTCCTGGATGAGCTTCAACCTGGAAGTGGGCTGGTTTCTGGTTGACCAAGACGCGTATTCTAAGATTCCTTATATGGACATATATGCATTTATGAGGCATTACAAATGTAATTAGATGGTTTAAAGCAACGACCGCTGGGTGGTGGACTAGTTCTTTGGCTGGGAAAACCTGACAGTCAAACTGGGAGGCAAGAAGACAGTAATGGTGGGGCATTTTAAGAATAATACAGAGTAAATGTAGGTCTATGTGTTATAACCATGGGGTTCTGAGATATTCTCTTTTCCCACAGAAAAATGTCTTTGCCAAGTATAGAGGGAAATTGGCTAATCCTGGACTATAAAGAGTCAGATAACCCAGCTTCCCACCAGCACTTAAACACAACATGTAAGCACAAATCTGTGAGGCCTCGAAGGTGAAAAAGAGTCTCAAAACCCCTCTTGCTGATCTGTGTGTAAATGTAGTTTAGCGTATCAGGCCATTTGTGCACACGTATTTAATATTTGTGTACATAGGAGGCTTTTTGAATTCATAATTATGATTTTGTGCTTAACTTTAGCTAGGTTGTCTATAACTTACCAGAAGTTACGGACAAAACGTTCTTTACAGTTTACAAATCATGTTTTACATTTGCAAGTACCCAAAGCAACACACAAACAGGTTTACACATGCACAAATCAAGTACAACGGATGGACAAATATATTGAGTCGATTTTTCTCTCCATACATCAGCCTCAGTGCCTGTAGATTGGCTTGTCCTTACCTTATCTTCTTGCTGTTTTGTCCAGTTTTGTCCCTGTTCCCATTCCTGTTCCTGGTTTTCTGTTTGTAGATTTTTCAATGCATCTGCTGCCTCCCCATCTGTTGGATGTGGGTCCTCTCCAGGCTGTCATAGCACTCGTGGGCCGTATCGGTCACTTATGGTAACTGATGTCCAAAAACAGGCTTCAAATCAACAATTAAGTAAACCCATGAATGATGTCATCCTGTAAAATAAATGTGCCTCATAAGTTCAAGTATGTCCATGTGTGGAAAAGAATTTGCATTTATAACAAAAATGACTAATAATTGAGAGTTTTCTGAATACGAAGTAGAAAACTGTAGAGTTGGTTACATCTTTGACATGTCATTAAAGTCTAATTCATCAACTTGAGCATGGAGACCAGACTTTGTAAGTACAATATCCTTATAAGGTGATTATTAAAACAATAACACATTAATAGATGAAAACAAACACCATGCATCAGAAGGTTTCCTGAGACGACACCAAGTTTGTAGAGAAGCAGTGTGACAAACGGCACGGCGATAATTGTTGGTGAGTCTGTAATTAGTGTCGTCCATTTCTTTAATACATTGACACATTACTTCCCTGCTGTAACAGCCACTGACTAACGACACTACTTAAGCTCCAGAGTTTGCTGCCATCACTGCTGTCATCCATTAGAGGATAACTATTCATGTGGGAACAAATGACACCAGCAGTCTGAGTTTCTTTACCAACTCTAACCCCTTCCCTTCTTACTTTTTGACATTCCTGATCTAAAATAGCACAAGATAAGATATACTTTATTAATCCCAGAGGGGGAAATCATTAATATAATAGCATAGCTAATTTAATGAAAGTATATCATCAACTACAAGATTATTTGAATAAAATATGAATCAAACACAGGTATCATGTAAGAGAAATGATCTGGGGTTTCATTTCTAAAACATAGGATCTATATTAAAAGTGTGCGTACGCCCAAAAGCTGAAAATGGTGTATGCAAAAAAAATAAATAAATAATGACTTACAAAACCATGTGTACGCACACCAGCAAGCAATTTCCCTTTATAAATCACAGCTGCACATCAACGTTTGCATACAAGGTTCCTCCTCCTGTCCTGCCCTCTACACGCCCACATTAAACCATTAATGATCAATGCAAAGCACCACATGAATGTCAATGTGTATTTGAGCCAGCTGATGAATGTTATTTCATGGTCGACAATGGTAACCACAGAAACCACGCAACCACACCCCAAGTGCATGGTGTGTCTGCAGGAGGACGGATGCTGATGAATGCTGTTCTGAAAAATCAGAGAGAAACAACTGATGAATTGAAAGAATTTAGAACAGAATTGAATAATTTGTGTGATGTTATGTCTGACATGTCAAACACATTAAAAGAACTTGTTAAAGAGAGCTCCGTGGTGAAATTCCTCTTGTTGGGGAGAGGAATGTGATGGTGAGAAAACTTTGATGAAATGTTGTGCGGACTTTGATTGAAGATTTAAGTTGGCTGAAAGGCCTTTTTAAAAAATATATTTGAAAGGTCCTTATGTAGAGTTATGGCTCACTAGTGCAAGCATAAATAACACAGCAAGTTCATCTATGATTACAGTTTGATATGGAGTGACATTTAATGTCTGAGAGGAATCATGATGCAGTGTGGCTTCAATTACGCACCTCAACTTCTGTGTCGTCAGTTTCCCTGTCTCCAAAACCAGCGTGTGCGTGGGTCAGAGTTTGCATGACGGACCGCACATTCTCCCGTCAAGTTTGTTTTTTTCTAAATCACAATCTTTATGGAGTTAGAACAGTCTCAACAGCCACAAATATTTGTCCATTTTGTGTGTACGCAACATTTATAAATGAGACCCCTGGTCTTGGTTTGCTGGTTCTCTTTTGCTTCAGGACTTTTGTATTTAGATTTCCTGTTTTATTTTGAAAGAACTTATTCCTCGCCTGCTGGTTTGCCATGATATTTTGGTTGTCATGTGATTAGTTTTTTCTCCCTGTGGTGTTTTTTTGTTTGTAATTTTCATTAGAATTTTGGATGTTTTTTCAATTTTACTTTTTGATATCCTGCTCTGTATAGGAATAAAACAACTTTGCTTGGTAGCTCCTGCCTCTGGATCTTGTGCATTTGGGTCCTCCCAACTCCTGATTTATGATTGCGTATACGGTATAGTGTAGACAGGCCATTTGTCAGAATTTTCCGGTTCTAGTGGTGAGGACCCAAATGCGGGAATAATCCAACAGAAGAAGTGCATTGTTTCAAAAGATGAGGAATACAAACTAAATAGTTTGAATATGCTGGTGGTGTTTCAAAGAGCCGTTCTATAGGTGCAGGATGCTTTCAAGTTCT
Organism: Arrhamphus sclerolepis; assembly: GCA_037176975.1. Lineage (NCBI taxonomy): Eukaryota > Metazoa > Chordata > Actinopteri > Beloniformes > Hemiramphidae > Arrhamphus > Arrhamphus sclerolepis. The sequence continues at coordinate 13,677 of JBAMYA010097350.1, read as the reverse complement.
GACCTCATGAACCAAAACTATAAGAGCCAGTAAAATTATATTGACACTGTGAGTGCCACAAGGGATTCTGGAACACCCCGGTACCTTTCATTTTTTTAACTGAATAAGAAATGAGCCAATAGAAGTGATTCCAAAACATTTAAAGACAACTTCTCTGCCCTCCTTAATTTTTCAAGAAGAAAATTAATATTGCGGTCAATGGAGAGATTTGAAAACTTTCTCTGACTCTGAAGGTAATAGCTCAAATTCTAAAAGTTTAACTGTCACATTAGCTGAAAGAAGACACACTTACCTACATTTTAAAGTATAATTTGTATATGAAAGTTGAAAGATGTGGAAGTAAACTGAAGGAGTTTGAAGATTTTTTGAATTATGAAATTTGCTGAAGAACAAACAAGTGTGTCACATGACGTTTTGACGTCTCCACTGCCTCCCATAAGAATGCACTGTAAACACTGGAAGAAGCAAAAATATGACTGATTTTGAAAGTGTGATATTTTAAAAACCGCTTAATATCTTGAAGAGCACAAATATTGGATGATAGCTGAAAGCCTTGAGACCCCTTTAAAAGCTACGGAACAGACTTTCCTCACCAGCTTGTTGAGCCTGTTGGCCTCACGAGTCCTGACGCCACCTCACCAGCACACTATGGCAAAGAATAGTGCACTGGCCACCATGGACTGGTAGAAGGTCTTGAGAAGCTGCTGCAGATGTTCCCAGGAAGAACATCCTGCTCTGGCCTTTTCTGTAAAGGGTGTTTGTAGTTTTAGTCTAGTCCAGTTTATTGGTGATGTGGGCTCCAAGGCACCTGTATGAGTCTACTATCTCCACCTCCTCACCCTGGATGGTGACTGGTACAGGTTTACTCCAGTTCCTCCTGTAGTCCACCACCACCTCCCTAGTCTTGCTGATGTTGAGCTGAAGGCGGTTCTGGTTCAACAAAACTCTCCACCAGTCCTCTGTACTCCTTCTCATCATCATTACTGATAGATCTGACAGTGGAGGAGTCATTGGGAAACTTTTGAAGGTGGTAGGATCCAGAATCAAACCAAAAGTCAGAGGTGCAGATCGTAAAGAGGAATGGAGACAGAACAGATCCTTGAGGCATCCCGGTGCTGCTAGAAATTGTCTCAGATACGCAGCTGTCCACCCTGATGCACTGTGGCCAGCCCGTGAGGTAGTCCAGAATCCAGGCACTGATGTCCAGGTGATGCTGCATGTCCAACAGCTTGTTTGATAGGAGGCTGGACTGAATGCTGTTAAAGGTGCTGGAGAAATTGAAGAAAGTCACTCTCACAGAGCTTCCCGTGCCCTCAAGGTGAGACAGAGCCCTATGTGTGAGGAAGATGATGGTGTCTTCCACACCGATGTGCTGCCAGTATGCGAACTGAAGGGGGTGCTTTGAGACCTTATCCTCAAGACCTAACACTAAACTATTTATTTGGATCCTCAACCTACTTTCCAGACACAAATGCTACAAGTCATCGTTCAGACATCTTTAAAATGATTGTTATATGTTCGATTGTCTGATGAAATCAAATTTGTTTCAGCTTCAAAAAAGGGAGGAGACAGAAAGTAACTCTGGTATGTTGAAGTAAACCTGCTCTTGACCAGGTTTATTACAGAGTCAGTTATCATTGTAACAGAATCTGAGTATGAGTTAATCCGTTTCTGAAACTGGCCTAACTGAACCCTCTTGCTCAGAAAATACTTTTTCCTGAGTTCAACATACGTTCAACATACTCAGAGTTTCTCCATAAGCTGCGTTCTGAAATGGACCCCTGATCGCCTTCATCTTGCAGAGCTCAACATATGAGCAGGTGAACAGTGAAGGGGAATCTATAGAGTGTTGCACTGGGCCAGGGGTAAAAGAGAAGACACCAGCCACATGAGAACCAGTAAAAGTCAATGGACTCCTCCTCAGTCCCTGATAACAAAAGCACCCTTAAAACAGATCTGTGGCACATCCACTATATTTATCACATGAATTAGTGAGACAAACAATCTGCCGGCTGCAGATAGGGGTTTGTTTGTTGTTGTGGTTTTTTTTTTTTTTTTTTTTTTAATTACTTCCTCTGTGTTTAATTAGTGCAGCTTATTGGAATTTTGTGCTCGGAAGGAGAAAAACAAACATTAGCATTCAGTTAACAGTGGTCGTATCTGTGGAGAAATGATCGCATTAAACCCAGCTTAATGTGTTAAAAGTCTTTTCTTTCTGCACAGCCCACCTGGACCTGCCATCCAGACAGCAGCCAAAGTCATCAAAGTCTTATACTTTCAACACAGGTCATGCAGAGGTCACCGGAGCAGCAGTGTTGCCACGGTAACTCATTCTGTACGATATGAAACAAGCATGCCCACCCTTGTCATCCATCATCTCTCTAGTGAGGCCCATCCATCATCCTCCTCTCGGCTGAACCATGATTGGACGGTGTTAGGGACCTGGGTTCAGGAAGCAGAGGAATGCTTTCACGCTTGCAGAGCAGTGAAATGTCCAAACTGTACAACCTGACAGAAACACATTGATTTAGAAGTCGTGAGAGATGGGATTCATCAACCTCGGGGCTTGGCCATGTGTTCGCGTGAAGGTTTTCTTTTTTTTGTGTGTGTGTGTTTTTCCCCTCTTCAAACAGGATGCAACACGAGTAGCATCAAAGTGAACAAAACTGGACCCAAAGGCATCTCTTCAAATGTTGTAGGAACTGATGTTTTGTCAAAAAGGAATTGCAAAATTAGTCTGAAAAGTGACAAGCAGGCAAGATTTATGAGGCGCTTTTATCAAGAGTGAAGAGGTGTGATTGGTGCAAAAGTAGTAATCTCACTGTTTGGTGGAAAAATAAGTTTATTATTTAATCTTTGTTTTTTGCTTGCCTACTAGTCTCACCAGTAGAAAAGCAGCCACCATTGTCGAACACTCGACTTTTCTTGGACGACTGTTGTACCATTTCAAAGAAAACAGAAAAAATGTTTCAGGTTTATTGACAAAATTTCCATAAAAACGTTTGTGAGCCAAAGTGAAGATGACAAACTGTCAGAGTTCAGCCTGGAAATTAAAGCAACATAACAGAACTTCAAGTCAAGTTTTTTTTGTACCACATCAGATATTAAGAAATTAAGCAGACCAATGTGGATTCACCTGATGTGCTTGACTGACAGCTATTTGGCTTTGACAGCTTTGTCCCACTTCTTTGCAACATGATGCCATGTGGTTTGAGGAAAAATGGGCTTCAAAGACTGTCCGTACAAATCGATGGGTCACATGACTTGATAGCTCCTCCAGTATTTACAGTCAATGATTACCACTGTCATAACAGACAATTGGGCTTCTCAACCAGAGAGGGATGTTACAGAGCACGATCTTACATGGTGTTGCTTTTAAAGGAGACACTTTTTCACACTTCCTTTCTTCCAAACCTTCCATTTTCTGACCATCCTGGTGTTTACCTGCACCTGTTGACTGGAAGGCACTGTGGGATGTCCACTGGCATGGCCAACCTGCAGTCCGACTCAGAACATTGAGTCTCTGATTTTTGTAAGTGTTTCACTGCCTTTTATCCTTGTATTCATCTTAAACTATTTTAACAGATTGTACATGATCGTGACTGAACATTCATGCTTGAAAGGAAGCTTGAAGAGGACATAGACAAACCTTTGAAGAGTGACTGACATAAGAAAATATGAATATTCTGTAATTCATGGATTATGGCAAGAACCTAGGACAAGCTTTTATAGAATTTTTATTATATGTGCATTATGTTAGTGTATGTTTAGTATTTTTGTATTTGTACAAACACTCAACTCAGTTTTTGTAATATGACATTGAACTGAAAAAAAAAAATGTTGCATCAAATACAAAAAGTAAACTGCATTGCAAAGTTAGATGGATTTTAAAGTTTTGGAATTCAACATACTTCCAACTATACTGATTTTTTTTTTCACAGCTTTTGCCTCACTCAAAGGTGTTTTAGAATCCATGAAAAAAAGGCTCAACTTACCTCACCATCAAGCCCAACATCCACGAGCTGAAATAGCTATTTATCTGCCAAGGCTCAAATACTGGCAGTTCCAACTTTGTATTTGATATATTGTTCTCATTGTTCTTGCTTGTTTCTTATTCAATTTAGATTGGCTCTGGTGGATTCAGAACTTACATTCCACAAGAGGATGTTTGAAACAAATCAAAAGTTTCTCTTTTCACCCCCTTTGCAACAAATTTCTTTGGAAAAGAGAGACCCAATCAGTACCCTCAGTATAATCAACAAAGGACCAACTGGACCCTCACGAGGTCAAAGTCCTTTGATGTCGGTATAGTTCCTGATTTCTTCCTTTTCACGATTGACTTTTCTTACCTAAAAGAAAATATGAAATGACTGGATACTTTTGTCAGTCTTAAACTGATTTCTTTTGCTAGTGTATGTTCCTGTATGACGGTGTTCCTCAGTCTCCCCTGCACATTTTAGATCAGGGGTCTCCAACTCCAGTCCTCAAGAGCTACTGTCCTGCAGATCTTAGATGTTTCCCTGCCACAATACGCCTAATTCACAAGAATGGATAGTTTTCAGACCTTGGTGACAGCTGCTGGTGATTTTTTTCAAAAAAACATCTAAAAAAGTGCATGGTGTGGGTCCCAAAGCCACTTTTGTTTACTGTTGTGCAGAAAGCGTTTTAAGATTTTAACTTTTCACAGACATTGTGACTATGCCCTTTGATTCACAGAACATGCAACAAGAAAGCTGACTTTCCTGCCTCAACCCTCTGCATTTTTCTGGGCTTGGGAAGAAGATGGGCTCAAAGAAGGCAGGAACTTGTCACCTCCTTTAGGCTAAATTATAAAGGCACAGTCCTACACTAATCATATAAAGACATTGGATTGTTCCATGGGAGATAATAGAGTAGTCTCAGGGGGTATTAATCACAAGTTGGAATTGCACTAAAATAAATGTAATCTAATGTAATGTAATCTTATCTTGATCATTGTCCTTAGACACGACATTCACACTAGAAATTTCTGTGATTACCTTTTGACTTTGAACCTGCCTCTTGCTCTTTTATTATTTGTGTTGGTGTAGAAAAAAAAAAAATGAAACACCACAGAGCAATCTTCCTCTGTTTGGAGTCCTGAACTGATACTATGACAGCTCCTGACTGTGGGACGTCTGTTTGTACAGCGAGTTTTTGGGGGGCAGTTTGTTCCTTCGTTGTAACAAGTATCTCTATGGATGCCAAAACCTGAGTTTTTGGTTTTGACATCTTTGATAGCAAAACCCTATATTTTGTTGAGTTTTTTTTTTCCTATTTGTACACCACAACCTGAGTTTATGTTGAGGTGTGTTTGGATACAATAGCTGTAATCTGTGCTGAGGTACCTTTGGATGCAACAGCTTTAATTTGTGTTGAGGTACCTTCAAATGCAACAGCTGTAGTTTGTGTTGACGTGTCTTTGGATGCAGGAAACTGAGTCTGAGTTGAGCCAACTTCTGGGGAAGCACGTTTCAGTTCTGGGGAATTTTCTATTACAAAGGAACCATACAGGGCAAACCTGTAGGCCTCTGCATTTTTATATCTACCTGTCCTGTCTAGTTGAGGCACATTTAGAGCCTTACAGAACTCCTTGATAATTCCTTGGCTTTCTTTGAGTTCCTTTGCATAGCCTTTTCTCAGGCTCTTTTCCTCCGCCAAAGCTTTTTCTAAAATTTCAACCTTTTCTTTACACGTATTCTCAGCTGCAATTCTCTTCTTTTCTTTGAAGAGATGACTTTCCTTCTTCTGCAGTTGATTTTTCAAATAATCTACTTGACGTGTCAGACAGTCCACCTGGTCATTGGTCTCCCCTTCCTTTGCTTGCACTTGGAAGGCAATTTCCAGATTGGACATAGCATTGTCTTTCAACAGCTTTTTAAAATTTGCTTAGCTCCTCATAATTGATATATTGGCCTCTCCACATGAAAACTTATCTTTCCTGTCTTTTTGAGGAGCTGTGGAAGACTGTTTCAAATTGTCTATAATGCGGTTAAGCTCTTTTTCAAGGTTTGTCTGATGTGACGTTCCTCTTCTAAAATTCTTTCCATTTTTTTGAGCTTTTTCGGTTGGCACTTGCCAATGTAATTTCCTGAACCGATAGGTACAGATTCTACATCCATGTCAGATCCATGTCAGGATCTCCAAAAACTGTCCTGTCCCTAGATGGATTATCTTCCATCTCAAAAGGGTGGATGATAAGCCTGATTTAAGTTTGTCCTTATAAATAATGATTGTTTCAGCTGTGTTTGGGTCAGCTGTGGAGTACCACAGGGTTCTGTTTTTGGACACTTTTTTCTTTATAAATTGCTTCCTTTAGGAAACATCATTAGGAAGCATAACAAATTTTCATTGCTGTACAGATGATACTCAGCTGCATGAAGCTAATCCAACAGCTTTATTAGATGCATGCATTAAAGATGTGAAGACCTGGAAATTTTCTGCTTATGAATTCAGATAAAACTGAAGTTATTGTAACTGTCCCAAGCACCTCTGGGAAGCACTCTTGACCTGTACAGTTAATTTAGATCACTTTACCTTAGCCTCTAGCTCTACTGCTAGGAGCCTTGATGTCATATTTGTTGAAGACTTGTCTTTTAATTCTCATGTGAAATAGTTCACAAATTCACCTTTCCTCTCTCAACTGCATAATATAAGGAAAATAGAAACTTTCTGACGCAAGAAGATGCAGAGAAATTAATCTTTGCCTTTGTTAACTTGTATATTTTTTGTACCACATGTTATATATTTTCTGTCCTGTCTCTGTCCTGTCTCCCTCCTCAGCTGGCTATCAACAATTTCTCCACTGTGAGACTAATAAAGGATTTCTTATCTTATCAGCAGGACGGTCCCCCATAACTGATCCAGGTCCTGGTCCATGTTTCTTCCCAAGAGGAAGTTTTTTTCTTGCCACTGTTACACTTTGTCATGTGCTTGGGGGTCATTCTCTAGGTTTCTCCGAAACACCTAGAGACAACTATTTTTGGAAATAGATGCTATATAAATAAAAACCAGTATATCACCTATGCTTTGCCCAAGAAAGACTTGAGAATCGTTCATCTCAACATCTGCAGCTTGTTACATAAAGTTAATTAAACTCATTTGGACATTTCTGTTAATGATTCTGAGGTTGCCATACCTGGTTTTAACATTTTCAGGCATGATAGAAATCGGTATGGAGGAGTAGTAGCAACTTATAAGAAAAGATCATAGAAATAATTTGGCTTCAAGCGCATCTTCCTTACATAAAGCCAATAATTATTGGCTGTTAGACCTCCCAGTTCCACTGTATAGTACACTGATGACATTTGTGCCACACTTATAAATACCACAGATACTGACAGAGAAGTGTATTTACTGGGGAATTTCAACATAAATTGGCTCTCCTCTTGTCCTTTGAAGGAAAGATTACTTGTATATGTAATTTAAAACAAATAATTGATTTTCTAACAAGAATGAATTCTCAGGTGTCTGCTGTCACATCCTCCCCATGTTTTGACCACAAGCACAAATGCCAGTGAACTGTGCTCTAAGGCTGCATCAGTGGCAGTGGGTTTCAGCGATAATAATGTTGTGGCTATAGTAAGGAAAGCAAAGGTACCCAAGGGGGGCCTAGGATTATTATGCAAAGATCTTATAGTTCTGCGATGGACTGGCGACCTGTCCAGGGTGTACCCCTGCCTTTCGCCCAAAGTGAGCTGGGATAGGCTCCAGCAGACCCCCGTGACCCTGCACAGGACATAGTGGGTATAGATAATGGATGGATGGATGGATGGATCTTATAGTTCTTTCTGTGAGGAAAAGTTCATTGATGATATTAAAAATGGGATAGAATCTATTCAGAAGGATATACTGAAACAGCACTAAATCTGTTTTTGGATATGCTGTCAAAAGTGACCGATAAGTATGTACCTATAAAAAAAAAATTCACGGTTAAAAAGACCATTGCCCCATGGCTTGATCATGAATTAAACACTTGCATGGCCCACTGGGATGAGATAAAACCTGCTGCTATAAAATCAGATAATCCAACTCTATTGAATAATCATTGGAAACATAGAAACACAGTAACAAAAACTAACAAGCAAAAGAAAAGAAATCCTATTATCTAAAGAAACTCTATGAAGCAAGACGTAATGGAAAGAAACTCTGGAAGACCTTCAATAATATACTGGGCAGGTTTAGGGATAATAATGCTACTTTCATAGTCAGAGGGTAAATTTATAACTAAACCTATTGATGTTGCAAATTATTTCAATACATTTTTTTGTGATGAAATAAATTGTATTAAAAAAAATATGAATAATTTTGATGAACAATCTGTAGAACTTATTTATGAACTGATTATGAAAAACAGAAAGTGTAGCTTAAATGAATTCCAGTTACACAAGATGGAGTTAAAGAACTTCTTCTCTCAGTTAAAAATGATAAACAGTTTGGACTTGGTAACCTTGATGGAAAATTAATAAGAACTATTGCTGAATACATTTGTGAACCAGCATGTCATATTTTTAACCTCAGCTTGGAAGAAGGTATTTACCCCCAAGCATGGAAAGTTACAAAAAAATTATGTCTGATATCAAAAGAGCAGGAAAGCTTTCACTGGGGGCAAACAATAAACCTATAAGTATCTTTCCAGTACATAGTAAAATCATGGAAAAATGTTCTCAAATTTTAAACTATTTTAAACTTTTAAACTCTCTTGATATGAGCAGAATTTTAACTAAAATGGGAGAAGCTCTGTCCAGTATCAGGAGGTGTGCATATTTTATGACAAATATTACAATCAGACAGGTCATTCAATCATTAGTATTGTCTCGTCTTGATTATTGTTGATTATTATTATTATTGTCTATCATCTGGTCATGTTCATTTAGGAAAGACCTGTACAGACTCCAACTTGTCCAAAACAAAGGTGCTCGCTTAGCCCCGTGCTGCTGTTTAAGGACAAGCGATAGACTATTTGTGAATATCTTAGTCTTTTTTCATTGCATTATCACCACAGAAAAGCCAAATGTTCTTTACAGTTAGATCTTATATGTCAATAGCATACACAGTCATACTACAAGGCAAGTCACACATGGTCATGTTGTGGTTCCTGGGTCGGGAACCTGAGCAATGCAGAAAACTGTTTGGACAGGGCTTCCATTCAGTGGAATAAATGACAATGTTCTTTGAAAATGTACAGCACTAAATTGTATTTTAAAAATGAACTTAAGAAATATGTTCTTACAAGATGAAAATAAACTCTAAACGCAAAATAAAAAAAAATCTGCTGATTGTTCCATGTCTTAATGTTATAGTATTAATATAATAATTATTCTCATTAACTGGGTGTTTGAATGAAAAGTACTGCCTGGGAGACATTCTTGGAGAGGAAAGGTTGTATGTATCAAGTTGTGCTCTGGGTGTTCTGGGTGGGTAGTGGGGTTTTGCTTGTGGATGAATAGAACTGTGTGAGGACTAGGATGTCTGATTTATTTTGAGTGTCTTATGTAATTTGGTTGATGATGGACCCCAGGATGACTAGTTGCTACCTTGGTAACAACTGATGGGGATCCTTTTAAACAAATAAATGAATAAAAAAAGCAATCTTACAATCATGAAATGCTAACAATTTACACTACAGATGCACCCTGTTGGCTGTTAACACAGATGATTCCTGTTTCAAAATATAATTTTATAATAATATATTTAAAAAAAAAGATAATATGGTAAAAGCCTTAACCAAGGTCTTTCTTGTTGCTTTTAGGCTTTTCCATCTGCTTGGGGGTCATGCTCCAGTGTTTCTTAGAAGCGCCAAGAGCCGACTTTGTTGTAATTAAATGCAATGTAAAAAAAAACTGAATTGAATGGTTAACATTTTTTAATTAGATCAATTAAATTAATTTGTAAAATATCAGCTTTTGTAACTTTTTAGCATAAAATTGGCATTTTCAAAATTGTAAATTTATCATTTCAGCTGTCCTTAAAACATGAATTTGTGTTGCATAAAACACAACTTTTTATAATAATTTTTTTTTTTAATTTCTTTTCTTTCAAACTAAAATTGCAGAAAAAAAAGCTGAATTTTTTATCGTAAATCCCAAATAAAAAACAACACATTTTGTGGTATAATCATGAGTTTTTTCAAGTTTCAATTTTGTTCTAAAGCCATGTTCTTGTATAAACCATTACTTTTAATTCTATTTTCATGATAACTACAATTTTAGAAAAAGTCAAAACTTCTTATTGTAAATTTATATATGTATTGTAAAATTACAACTTTTCATTGTGATTTTACAAAATTGTAATAGTTTTTAGTAAGATTTAAACAAAACTGTAAACTTTGAGTTAAATTTGTTTATTCATAAAATAGCAGCCTGTGTAACTGTTACAACATTTGTAACATTTTTACATTTTTGTAATTTCAACTTTTGTCCTAAAAACATAAATTTCAATTTTTTAAAAAACATTTAGACTTTTGTTGGAAAACATTTGTAAAACGGTGACTTTTGTGGAATTGCACAATTTGTTTTGTAAAATCACATTTTTAAAATTGTAATTTTATTTCTTAATGTAAAATGTTGCTTTTCATTGGGGGTTGTGTTGTCAATACCAAATCAAAAGGACAGTGGCACTGATACTACAGTTTCTGATTGTCTCTTCACTCTCTTGCGGGCCAGATAAGATGACATTGGGGAATGGCTTTGGGCCTTGACTTTGACACATTTTTATATAGTCAGTGATTCTTACTGAAGTCGAGCGTCACTGACGACAGGAAGTTGAGAATTAGTTCAGCTAGAACTGAAAAATTTGAAGAGGGCTCTTTTGAATGCATAGATCTGTCCCCAGAGTTTCATCTAGCTGTCAGGAGATTCATATTGCTGTGAGGAAGTGACAAACCCAGAACTGCCTCCATGTGAAACTTTTGATTCTTCATCTGGACCAGTGGAAGTAAAATATAAAACCACAGATGATTATATTCCTTCAACTGACTACATCAGCACAAATCTCTTCTGCTTTTCAACATTCATGTCGCCTTTTTCTTCTTAGATGAAAGCAGCTTGACTGGACCAGAACCCATCCAGACATTCAGATAAGATGCAGCTGGAGATAAGTCAGAGAGAGCTCTTTGTGCGGGATGCATGAAAACGCGTGTGTTTGAAATTCAGCAGAAAAAAAACATCTGAATAACACAGATGTCTGAATCTTTACGAGCGCTTGATGTTCAAAATCGTTTTTTCTTTTTTTTATTTATTTATTTTTAATCACATTTCATTGTTAAACAGAAGAGCAAACCGGCTTTTTTAAAAAGCACATTTGTCTTCAGATAAAGCAAAAAACTGGTACGTTGGGAAAAGCGATGAGTTTAGAAAGGAAGCAAGCCAATAAATTAAGTAGATAAGGTGAATTTGCTCTTAATGAGTGGCAGCTTAAAGACAACATAGTTTTCTGGCAATTATGTTAATGACTTCATTTAATTTACAGTGGTTTAGGCTCAGATGCTGCATTATGACCATGGTTAAGCTAACTGGGGGAGTGGAGCAAGTATGTTTTCATAGAAATTTATGAAGAATGAAGGATATAAACCCAGGCTTTATAAATAGGCTGTTTTGGCACATTTAGGGCTTTATTTGATATATTTGAGATAGATGTCACCAAATGTACTGTTGCTAGGCTACTGTGCTGTGTAGACACGCTGGATGTTTAGATTATTTTGTGATGCATTCCTATTGGTTGGTTAGCTGACATAGATCGTAGAGGGAGTGACAGGCCTTCATTCACTGAGATGATTCCTCCAAATTTCTGACACTGCTGATACTGTCAAAGCCCATCTTTGGTTCAAGACAGTTCTATCTTCATCTGCCACCACGCTATATAAGTGCAAGCCATTTACGATTTCTGGTCTTTTGTTTGAGACAGTTAAAATCATACAGAGTGATACTGATATTCGACTCAGCCCAGAAGATGGAACATTCCCCCTTCAGCCTGACATGATTTTTACTTGTGACATATTGCCCCCATGTGGTCTGGAGTGGCATGGTTACATAGTGTTCCTTTTAATGACATTTATTCTGAAACCTGCACCCATTGGGACAATTAAAGGCAATCAGCGAGTTTTCTAGTCACCTCTCATGAAGTATATGGTCACATCACCCATAGGCTTGTACAGAAACCATTTGAAGCCCATTTAACAACCTAGTGGCCAGTCAAGGAACTACAACAAAACGTACTTCCCAGATGAGCTTCAGCATGGATGTTGGATGGCTGCTACTTCATTTCATACACAAAGGCAACTAAGATTGCTTTTATAAAGACATCAGAAAATATCAGAAAAGAAAATAAAACATACATTCAAACAAATAGTGAACATTCAAGAGCTTATTTATTTGTGGTTGTCACCACAAATCCATTTGTTTTCTGCACATCTTGCTGTTGAAGCTGGCCACATCACATCATCTGGCAATGCTTAAATCACATACCAAATTTTACCCAGTCCCAGCATAGGACTGTGGCGTAAGTGCAACTGAAATAATCTTAGAAATCTTTTTAGAGGGGGTTTCCAGTTCTGTTGTGTTGCTTTAAAGCCTCCACATGGGGGCATACAGAGCTGTTGTGTTGACATTTAACAACATTTATTGTAATAACGCTTTTTCTCTTCAGAGGTGTGCTGTGCCGAATGCCGAGGTCTGTCACATTTCCTTTCATGTGATATGCTGCCCCCAGTACAGAAGTGGTATTGCTACCTAAAGTGTCTTTAAAGTGGAAAGTCTGCAGTTATTAGTGTATTTGCTTTTTTAATTCAGCGTATTTAGTTTGGATAAAATTCCAACAGATTACAAAACGGAACAAATTTGATTAGTCTAAATTCAAATATTTTATTCCTTGACAGGCCTAATATAAATTGATCAGAAATAATTGTTGGGGTTTCAAAAATAAACATGTTTTATATGCTGAGCACAAGTATAGCAACACAAATTTAATGGATCAAACCTAATTTTGCTCAAGAAGTCTCACTGAAAAAAAGATTTCAATAATCAGCATGTTTCTGATTTAAGTGAAAAAGTAAGCGTGTAGTAGCAGTGAGGATTTCTTATCAGACCTAGAGACTGAGCTCGGGTCATTTGGTAGTAAATTACACTCATCAGTGTGCTACAGTTCGATGTAATGTGATGCTTTGCTGAAAAACCTTGGGTCCTTAATGTTGTTGGTCACTGGTGCATATCTCATATTGTGATATAAAGCAGCTATCTCAGTTAAGGTCTGGAAAATATGGTTGTTAGTGCATCTTACACACAAAATGACAGACATTATGTCCCTGTTTTACTGGTGCATTTCCACAGAAACCATCCCCAAACCCTCTCTATGCTGCAGGACTGCTGCAGGTCAGAACGACTGGGTGATCTACTGGTATGCAGCTACTGGACCCAGAGAAATATGGGTCATTTGTGGGTGAGGACCACAGTCTCAGACTTGGAGATGCTGATTCTCACACTCACTCAATAACACGAAAAAGTAGAGACAAAATCCTGACATCAAGACTGAAACGCCACTGCTCACTCACTGTAGACTCAATTCAATTCAATTCAATTCAATTTAGTTATATAGCGCCTATTTACGACAAGTCATCTCTAGGCGCTTGAGAAACCCAGAGCTTGACCCCCGAGCACATGGCAA
>JBAMYA010097320.1:0-20879 GCA_037176975.1 Arrhamphus sclerolepis | reverse complement strand
GGGGGGGGGGGGGGGGGGGGAGTGGGGTGTTTTCTGAATCATTGTTCAGATCTTTGCTGTCCTTTAAATCTACAGTGGCTTATCAGAATACACCAGAACAGTGAAGATTAAGAAAAATCTTAAATTGTTATTGCTGTCATGGGCTGCTTTAAAATGGCCAAAAAAGTCTTCAAAAAGAATTTAGGGGTCTATTAAAAGAAAATATACCCATTATATAAGTCAGTAGTCTTAGTTTGTGTTCTTCCAATCCGTCTGACAATGAGAATGATGAATCTGTTCTCTCCTCTTCTCTTTATTTTTCTCACTTCTCATTGTCACATTCCACCTTTCTGCACAAACACTCTCTTGTTGTCTCATCACCAGATTCTCGCATGGAAAATTCCACATCACCCCAAAACTAGTCAAGTGTCAAGCTATGTGGCACAGACAGACATTCCAGCAAACTCACGCTGCAGTCTACTCAGTATATATGTGTACACAAAAGACACAAAGAAAAAGGGAGAAAAGAGGGAAAGATGGATAAATATTTTTTTTTCCCCATTTTCTGTTTATCCACTGAGCAAAGTACTTTCCTCACAAAGAAAGGGTAGCAACCAATCCCCTTAAAGTAATTTGCAATCACTGTGGCAGAAACAGCCTCTTGCATCAATGAGCTTTTGTGAGACATTTCATTTTTGAGTTAAAATAAAATGCAATGCTTGAAATATTTGCTGCCACATTTGAGCCAGCAGCCTTCTCAAACTCAATTTGATTCTGATGAATAAACAGTCAACAATGTTATCTTTTCACTTTCTCATTTGGTCCTTGGGGAAGGAATAATTTGAAGTATCACCGTGTTGTTTGTGTAGATTCCATCTGATATATGTATCTTTCCCCCTTTAAGTGTTCTGGTGTGCTTTTTATATTCTTGCCATACATTTTATAGCTCATGTGTAAAAATGGTCCCGGCTCAGACAGCTGATAGCCATCTGCAGATTATGAGATAAAGAATTGGGAAATTCCTATGAGTCTAGATGACAAACAGTCATCAGTTCCTCCAAGTTGCTCAAGCAGTTATGTTGAAAGAGTCGTACGCTGAAGTGTCAGACAGCATCTATTTATCTTCTTTACAAAATTAAATTGGTAACAGTAACAGATGCAACAGCTTAGCAATCAAACTATCTGCTGATTGGACTCTGTTTTCCCAGTGAACACATATAATTATTTAATCAAACTAATACTGCAACTTAAAAAGCACTGCTGGGACCATGAAATATCTTGAAATAATGATGATTACTTTTACATTGCAAAAAAAAAAGAGTCTGAATCTCTCCTTCCAACAATATGCTAATATAAGGGTAAAAAAAACACAAGTATCCTTTTTGTTTACTCTTAGCCCTACATTTGAGATTTTTTGGCTCAGAGATTACATTTTTGATTGTTTACCATCTAAATCTTTGCATGAAAAATGCATCTTGACTTTTCAGTGAACTAACAGGTCTCCACATTTTCACACATTAGAAAACAATCAGGGACATTCAATAGCTAAAATACCATATCAGGTTATTTATTTATTTATTTGAGGAACGTGGTACAATTTTGCATTACATGTATTGCAAAGGTATCAGTTTACATAGTCAGTGAAATGTTGATAGTGTGAGTGGACACCTTTTTTCATTTGGAGTACTATTAGAGACTGATCAACATCTCCACACTGATGTTACAGTTTCATGGCATGAATAAAGGAGATTTCTGTATATTTTAGAAAATGATTTTATGAAAAACTTTACAAAAGCACAACTAAAGAATCTGAACTTCAGTTCACGCTCAGAGAGCTTTTGTGTAATTTCTTTACGAATGCCCGCTTATAGTGATGGTGAGAAAAAAAAAAAACAACCCTTCTCTGTCGTTTCCATGGTAACACGTGTTGTTGTGCAGCTTAGAAAATCAGCAGAGCAAAAGAAAAAAAAAAAAAGACAAAGACAAAAAGATGCCACTACATGTAAGATCCACCACTCTCTATCAACATGACAAAAACAATAAAGTTCTCAAAAAAAAACAACTTATTTTCAGGAAATGGTGACACTAATCTGAATTAGTACATGTGATATTAGTTTGACAATCAAATTAGTAAAGGAAATACAAATACAGGTTTTTATTTCCTTAGAAAACATCATCATTTCTGACTTTGAAAATTCTGGTTTGAATAAAACCTTGTGTACCATGATATATATTTTTATTATTATCTTATTTTATTTGCAGGAACACAAAAAAATATATAAAGGGCAGCTACTCACAGATCAAATAAAAGGTTGATTGATGTGCTTTGTCTTTGTCACATACAATAAACTGAGTTTGTACTAAAACTGCAGAAGAAATGTAATCAATTACTATCAAAGTCAATGCAGCTTCAACAACTTTTGTCACTTTCCTGGATTGAAAGTACAAGTTGACTTCCTGAGGATGGTGCAAATTAACCACATTTTTATTGACGTTTCCATGGACACCTCACATTGATTGATATGAGCTGTCTCCATCATGTGAATGTAAATCAGGACCAATTTGTCTATTCAAGTCAGGCATCCGCTTATTATTCTCTACTTTGATCCACACAAACTCATGTGATGTGACAGTGATGGAAGAACAGGGGGAGCGTAATGTGACGAAGGCACTCATAATCAATAAACAAAGGGCAGAGATTCCAGCAGTCTGTGTCTGATCCATTAATCAAACTCAGAAATCATTTTTTGTATTTTTTCCCCATAATTTTATGCTCTAAAGACAGTACAGTTACACATTCAGTTTTACCTAAAGCATGAAACACATATAATACAAGTAAACTGGGCAATACCTTAAATTTAGAAGAAAAAAAAAAGAGGCTTAAATGGGAGAAAAAGGTCTTGCTTTTTCCTCTACTGTTTCCTGGTTTATATTCAAGATTTCTATCAGAATCAGTAAAACAATAAGGAGAGTTTCTAAGATTACAATTGCATTTTGGCTGAAGACTAAACTCATTGATGTCCAACATCACTTCATAACATTCTATAATCACACTAAACCTTGGAGATTCTGATTTGAATACAAACAAATAAATTACAACCAAAGAATATGAGCTTTTACTCTCATGTCTCAAAAACGTGTATGCAAACTGAGGCACGCAGAGGTATGTAGATCAATAAGAACTCTATTGTAGTCGAACATTTGTATCTACAAATATACAGAAGCACCAAGATCTAGTGTGATGGGGTTAGTGGAACCTATTGTGTCAGTTGTGATTTTCCCACTCTCCTATTTCTTGAGGGCATTTGAGGATTTGCTTTTCTCTCTGGTCATCAGCGATCGCCTCTTCCTGCTGGACATGGCTCCCACAGGTCGGATCTTCATCTCGGTAAAGTCAAGGGACGTTAGATGGCCTTTCCATGGTTCCCAGTTCACTCCCTGACAGCAAAAAAAGATTAACGGAGACACAAGAGGAGGGGAGATGAGAGATAAAAGGGAAAACGTTGTGTAAAATAGACAGGAAGCAGAGAGATAGCATCACAGAGGAGGCAAACAGCATGACAGACAGGCAGAATGACAAACAGTAATGAATACCAGCCCCTGGCTTCATTTCATGAGTACAAACTTGTTTTGACTGTTATTGCATTTCGGCGGCAAACGTTGCAGGTGACATCTGCAACAGCTCTATTATTGATGGAATCTCAAGAAGAGCTGAGAAATCCTGCTTGTCCTGCAGTATCAGTCTCCCTTAGACATAATAACTGTTGTTGTTCCCCCATCAGCCTGGTGAAAAACACTTATAGTTTATTGCTGGTGTGAGAAATGCAATTCCTTATCAGTGATGATGGATTCTAGCCATTTCTGTTTCAGCCCAGCAATCCAAAACAAAACAATGAGAAGTGGACTAGGAAGTTGCCTTTGATTGCTGATCGGGGAAAGGCCAACAATCTTTTTTTTTTTCCCTTGTTTGTCTTTCTGTAAACACATCATTGTATATCAGTGATGTGTTCTCCAATCACTATGTTTAGTTGCCCATTTATCTATCTTTCTTCAGATTTGCATGCGTGGATGTGTGTGTGGGGTTTGAAGCCTAGCTACCATCTGGTGACAGACATATCCCCAATCCTGTAATTACTTTTGTTTGATGATGCATATCATTTTAGTTGTCGTAAATAATAGTAACATATATAGCCATTTGTTGCTGGCTTCTTTTCTTGGTATAAAGAGAATTACTCAGTAAAAATTACCAGAAAATACATTTCTGTGCCAGTGTTTGGTAATTCTTTCTCAATATTTAAGTCATTTTGAGGTGGGGGGGGGCAGAAAAAAAAAAAGAAAACACTTTGCACATTAAAGGATCAGCAAACATATCCCAGAATAGTATATGTATATGTAATTTGTTATCCAAATTGCAGAGATTTAAAATTGTGCATCTATTTTGCTTTATTGTAGTTTTGTAACACATTAAAGCTTATTTCCTTTGCAGAAATGTTTCTTTGTCTTTATCAGTGGCTCCTCAGGTGGAACACTTACAGAAAGAAACTCAAAGAGTTCAAGGAAGTGAGGAGTTGAGAATGTCAAGTAAAAGGGGTTAATATCATCTCTGCCACTGTTGGTGTTACTTCCTGCCCTGACGGATCTTCCTGCCCTTGTAATTGTTTCATTGTGCTCGCATCCGTCTTGTCAAGTGTTTCTGTATTTATAACCCTTTCTTCCCCTTTTTATTTGACAACGAGCCTGTTTTCTTGACTTCTGCTTCATGTCCATGATTGCTTTCGTGATAATATTTTCCCCAGTTTCTTTTAGTTGCTCTTAACCTTCTATGCCAATTTATGTTGTGACCTTATATTTCAAAAAGCAATGTCTGTTATTCTTGGAAACCTTTATTCATCCAAATCCATATTTATTTCTCAACACATATTTAAAATTTTATATTCAGATAAAAGTATGTGATTGTTTTTATTGATCAAATACAGACAGCAGAGCTCATCTGGTCTAGAAACAAACATGGTATGATGCTGCTTTGTATAATTCACTCAGATAACCCTGCCCGTCCCCTTATTTTTGATCCATATTAATCAATTGAAAGGATTTATTTGATAATGTTTAAACAGGCGTGTCATAGACAACACACCATTACACCTAGTCACATATTCAAAATTTGCTCTCCAGCATCTCAAGACCAAAACTTCTATTTTGCACTCAACAAACCAGTGTAAAGTGATGGGGACCTGCTTCCTTGTTCACTCACCATACTGTGCCTGTTGTCACCCCATTTGCCGTTGAGGTTGGCCAAGTGACAATTTTTGTACCACCACGCACCACGGTGGGTCAGCGCACAGTTCCCCAGGGCGATGTCATTATCTGAATCAATAGTTGTCCAGGCCCAGTTATTGTGGTAGGTCATCGCATCACCTGGGAACCAACAGCAAAACTGAGATTTTACAATTGATTTTGTAAGCGGCTGAAAAGCTTAACTCACTCCTTAAAATAAGTCAGGCTGAAATCCTCACGATTTTGATTTCTGTGTGATCTCTAATGGAAGGAATTTAATAAAGTACCAAGCAAGGGAGTCAGTACAGCTGTGTATTATGTTCTTTCAGCACACTGTGCTTTTTGTATACACAATGTCTATATCTGTCTGGGTTCAAAACTTATTAAACGTACTTCAGACATCACCTTTCCTCTTTACGTACTGATAGCTTAGACTAAGTACCATTTACAGAATGTTTGAGGTGCCTAGTGCTTGGAACCATTCCTTTCCTGTCTGTTCCATCACTGCACATGCTACTTCTGTGCCTCATCTTATGTGTTTGTCATAGAGATGGAAAGAAAAAAAAAAGAGTAGCACTTATAGAGTGCAAAGTCTCAGCTTATGGTGTGTACTTCCAAAAATACCTGGACTGTGAGACCAACCTGCTGTCCCTCTGTATTTGCCAATAGTGAGTTTGAACTTTTGCTTGACTGGTGCAATCTTAAAGTTGTCATATACAGCGTAGACCCGCTGCGAGCCCAGGCCCAAGTCAAACCTCAGCTCATACTGAGTGGGTGTGTTTGTAAGCTCATAGATCTTCTCCAAACCTGAGGGAGCAAACAGACGTTTCGAAAATATGAAGAGAAAAAAAATGATGTTCAATTCCTGTTTGTATGTGTCTGTGTCTTACTGTCAGCAGAAATGACCCCCCAAAGACCAGATTGCTCACCAAGCCAGAACTCCTCTGTCATGTTGCCAAAGCCAGCTATGTACTGCCTCCAGCGTTTCATAAAGTCCAGCTTGCCAGTATTACGGCGCTGAAGGACCTGAAAGCAAAAACCACAATATTTTACTGACAGACACAAGATAAGTTTAACAATTTAGTTTGGGACATAGCTTCCCCTGATCACCAAAAACACTAAAGAAGTCATAACCACCTTCATTAAGTCCTCCACTGATTTAGATTTACAGCTCAGTAATGACAGAGCACTCAAGTGTCTGAAGGTAAGAGCGACTAAGAGACATTCTTTAAATCATGTGGTTATATCAAGCAAAGCTCCCTCCAGAGACTGAAAACATTACGCACCTGCGCTCGCAAGCAGCGTTGTTTTCTTGATGAGTAAACAGAACTTCATGTTTAAAATTGATGGAATCTAACAATTACTGGTGTAAATCTGTCTGTATCGACTGCGCAAAATATATTAATTTCATTTGTTTAAGATGTGTCATAACTTAGAGTGTGAAACTGAACAATAATTTGTACCAGCCAGCCGCCTCCATCAGTGTCCATGTCGCAGTAAACCTCAATTGGTTTGGAACGGACATTGTTAATATAGATTGTATAGATGCCACTCTTCTTATTGCCATTCTTCATGATCTGAACACAGTCCATGGGGAAGGGGTAGAGTACACCAACTGTTGAAGGGGATATGATGACCTAACATGTTACAGCGCAGAAGAGCTGACTTGCAGTTTTACAGTAATCAGTAAAGGGACATTTACACTACAGACCTGTTTTGAAGACAGTCTCCACCACCTTGCTCCTCTTGTAGCCTCTGTAGGCAATAATGGTCACGATGTAACTCTTCCCCGTCTCCAGGCTGGTTGCAACAAAGCTTCTCTCGCTGCCTCCAAGCTGCCTTTCAACAGTCTGATCAGAGAAAAATGGAATTGCTAAACACTCAAGTCACATTTTGCGCAGAAAGTTTAAATACTGTGATCAAAAAAGCCTTTTTTGCAAGTTTACGAAATATTTATCAGTTCTGTATCAAAAATGAGTTGCGCAAATGATGAAAATTGCAGCATAATGAGTTTTAAACATCTGCTAGTAGGTTACATTCAGCAGATTTATTTAATTTGTGACCACAAGGGGTCAGCGTTCTACAGTACTTAGATTCAAAATACACCCATTTTCAAAAGGTGAAATGAGTTATAATCTTTTCACAAATTAGGCAAGAAGGGACATTTTTTTTTAGGATTTATTTAGTCTTTTTTTTTTTGTTAAAGCTGTCTGCTCAGTAATTTACTTGTTGTTTAAAAGGTGAACACAACCTTCTGTCCATCCCTGGTAGAAGGCTAGTCACCACTTGAATAAGCACATTTCCTATCTCAGGATGTTAATTCTAAAGAAGATGACCAATACACATTAATATCCTTTAATATGATGAGCTGTTTATCTGGTTACGTGTGAGAATGTGTGCTCAGTCTCTGGGCTCACTACCTCCATGTTGCCATCTTCATCTCTGTAGGTGAGAGTGTAACCGTCAATGTCTGCCAGAGGAGGAATCCAAGTCAAAGAAGCTGAATCCGTTGTCACATCTGAAGCCTTCAGGTCCCTTGGTGAATCTATGTCTGTATGTAGGAATGAAAACCAGAGAGTATCACCTCACACTAGCAGGTATTTTATCCGTTTTTTTATCATTATTATTATTTAGTATTTAATAAAAGTGGAAAAATTCTTATTTAAGTATCGATTTCTACGGAAGCCCTTAAAGGTCATACATGCATACATTTTATTTTCCCCGTTTACCCGTGATAACGAGATAACTCCACTGTTTTCCCGTAATAATGACATAATTTTCCCATGATAATGTTATAACACCGCCATTTTCTCGTGATAAAGAGTTATTTTTTCCTCCATTTTCCTGTGATAATGAGATAATTAATTTGAGATCTCAGGAAAACTAAGAAAAAAAGTCTGCACACTTTACATCCATGTAAACAAGTGTATTTTTCACCAAGCTCTCGGTCTATTATCTCATTATCAAGGGAAAACGGAGGAAAAAATAACTCGTCATCACAAGAAAACAGGGGGAATAAAATGTATGCATACATGGCCCTTTAGAGCTTCCGTAGATTTCTCCTATATCCACCAACCTTTTTTTTTTTTTTTTTTTTTACTCTTGGAGAATCTTTCTGATCTCATATTTCAGTTCCTCCATGAGTCTCAAGTATTTGTTTTAGTCATACTGAATGCTTATGTTGAGCATGTTGTTGTGTACTTCCTCAGTTTGCCTTTACTCTTCCTCTTATTTAAAAGTATGACCTGGAAAAGACAAATAAATAATTTGAAAAGGGTTGCTTTTTTGTTTTTTTGTTTTCTTTTGTTTTTTTTTTCCCTTTCCCAGAACCAAAGTTCAGTTTCATTATCAGTGGCATTTTCAATTTTATTTATGTAGCATCTATTAAACACAAGTTCTCTCAAGTTGTCTCTTCACAGAAACCCAAAGCATGACCCCGAGCACATGACAAGATTAAAAGGCCATTATCATGGAGCTGCAGAAGACTGTAAATGTATGACAAATAAAGCACCGAGGGTATCGCTTGTCGAAACTGTACGAAATGGTTCTTAGAAGTCGTCAAAATAGAGTATTGTTGGTCTGAGAGGATTCTAACTGACGTTATTAATGGTGCTTGTTACAAGGTCAAATAAAGTCACAGATGTTAGAACGCTGGCCTTTATGCAATCCAGATGATTTCAAAACATTTCTGTTTGAACACCACATCACGGTGATCTGTAGCTACTGATGGTTTCTAATGAGCTATGACGAGAAAAGTTTAGAATCCAAATCTCAGCCGTATGCTACCTAATTGAAAAAGATTCAGCTTTCACTCAGAGCTCCCAGGAGATTTTACAGATCGTCTGGCAAACACAAAGATAGCCCTGTTGCAGTCCACTCACAAGTGCTGCCGCTTTGTACCTCTCGCTGAGTTATGAGACGTAACCAGTGACCGGGCCTCGCCTATGGGAAACATTTCTTGGTTAAATGGGAGCTTTGTTGACTTTTAATGAATTCTGTAGTTTAATAAATCAAAGTTTATACAGCATGGAAACCTAGAGCTTGTGTTCAGAAATCAGCAGTAACCACCGAACGACTGTTGTTGAGATTACTGACTGTTCTAAAGAAGACAACGATCGGTTAGGGTCTGCGGGTCTTCACATTCATCAAAAACCTGTTTACAGAAGCCTGACATGAGAATTTATCAAGATGGATGTCCTCATCCACTTAAACTCTGACCCCTCTGAGCAAAAGGGTAAGCAGTGCTCTCATTTTAAACATATTTAAAGAAATAGAGAGCACCAACAACTGCAGGAATCCAAAACCTTCTTTCTGTCCATCAAAGGTGGTCGCTTTCCTGCCTCTGAACCTGCAACTGTTCCAAGAAAGTGACTTGCCTCTACTACTGTGAAACTATTATTCATCCCAAATTAAGGCCACATGTGACCCAACCATACCGACTGGAAGTTATTATTGGTGGCGTCAAGCTAAGTTGTTCTTTTTCTTTTTTAATTCGAATTAGAACAATAGTCTGTTTCAGCTTATATTCGTGACAACACCTGGGACTCCTTATTGGAGAGTTTCCTATACTTTTGCACAGCTTTTGATCTCTGATGAGAAAAGAAAAACAAAAATAAATAAATAAATAAACAGAGAGACTGTAAGTGTATATCTGTTTTTCTTCAAGGAACTGATTAAAAGTAGGATCCTATTTAATTTAGCTGTGTTTCACTTCATCTGTGCATAATTTCATAATTTGAACAGACTAGCAATAAGTATCATATAAACAAAAAGAATAACAAGAATAAAACCTTGTTCATTATGGACAAATAATGCTCTTTTAAATCAAATGTATCAGTATTTCTTTACATCAAAAAGAAGACACTTTTGAGATGTTTGATACTAGATTACCATCTCCAGAGAAATGTTTGCTTTATAATCAGCGATAGAAAACTGCCTGGTTATACTGTATTAACCTGTCTCGGCTTTTGTTGAAATCTTTCTGGTGGCTTTGTTCCCCTTGATGGCCCAAATGTAGACAGTGTAGAGAAATCCAGGCCTCAGGCTTGTCAGCAAGTAAGAGGTCACGCTGGGCC
Source organism: Arrhamphus sclerolepis (assembly GCA_037176975.1). Classification (NCBI taxonomy): domain Eukaryota; kingdom Metazoa; phylum Chordata; class Actinopteri; order Beloniformes; family Hemiramphidae; genus Arrhamphus; species Arrhamphus sclerolepis. The sequence goes on along the minus strand of JBAMYA010097320.1, from coordinate 10,551 downwards.
CGATGGGAATTTCCTCACTTGAGCCCTCAGAGGAGCTATAGGTTAGGATGTAGCCATCAATTTCTGCCTGGACAGGGTCCCAGGACACGCTGAAGCTGGACTCTGTTTCATCTCGGGCTAAGAGGTTAGCAGGAGCATCCAGTTCTAGAGGAAGATGTTAGTGAAAGCGGTTTAATTCACTACTCATGCAAACTACATGGTATGTTATTTCATCTCTGTTACAACCATCAGTACCACGGCTGTGAGGTAATCATCATTATATAGACGCTAGCTTGTATGAAAAAATGAAAAAAGGTTTCTTACATTATCATTTGGAGATTTGTGCACTGTTCATGGTCCAATTATAGGTGATGTAAAAGAAGAGGATCAGCAACTAACTGGCAGTATCAGGCTCCAAATGGGCCTCTGAAGTTATGTTTCTTATTAGATCAATGATCTTATCCATTGATTTCTTACTACCTGGTGGCACACTGAAGAGAGCACTGGGGACAAACGCTCTGAGCACAGATGTGGTTCCAACAAGAGCTGGGACAGGTTGTGTGCTCTGATGCCTCGGAAAACTGGCAACTTAGCCATAAGTGGTGAACAGAAGGGCAAATGGTACCGACAGATTTTTATATGAAGAGGAGCACATCAGTGAAGAAGGGACTGCTCAGATGGGAATCGTCTCACTGAATAAGTAAAAAGCGAATGGATTATGCTGAGACTGCTGTGCTCAGGCTGGGTGAAGAATAATATTTGGACCAGTGTTCCTGACCATGTGCCATTTATCACAACCAGCCACAGTTTGCTCAGTGGATGAACACACACACAAAAAGGGGATCCTCCTTGATGTAGACTGCTTGAAAATATTCCAGCAATTCCTCCCATTTTCTCCATTTACAATAATCTCAGCTCTAAACATTATAGAGGTGCAAGGTGCTGCGGTTAAGATGACAAGTGCTTGTTATCTTTGAGGGCACAGAGCCACTGCAAAACACGGCAAGTGAAAACATCTGTAAAACAGAGAAATGAGCCCTTCTGGGCCTTCTATGTTCCTCCTTTGTCAAGAGCTGTCTTATTCTAATCAGATCAGGTAGCAGCTGCCTCAAGAATCCAAGTAAACAAAGTTTAAACAGAAGTTAAAGTCGGCTGAATGAATTGCAGCAGACATTATCTCAGATGGTGCTCATGGGGTTTTGCTGCTGTAAATCTCTGACTTCCTTCAAGCAGTCTTCAATCCATGTTTCGACCGTGGTAACAAACTGATGGGAAATGGAAAGGTGCACACAGACCTACTGTTGAATCTTGGAGTTTGAAACGAGTCCGTCTAACATGTTTGTAATTTAATTCCATATGACAAAAGGAAAGATCCATTCTTCTAGATGCAGAGTTAATTCTTTGCAAGCAGAAAATGGACGAAAGCCCTCGGTCACGAGCAAAGAGTGGCGCTGAGTGTTTGCATGTATTGATCCCAGGATTGTTCCTGGATATGCTGACTACACCTCTTGCTTGCATGGGCCTGCTTAAGAAGAAATTGAGAAGGAGATAGAAAAAGAAAATAATAAAAATAAGACGCCTGGGCCTCTTTCCTTTTCATGACCCAAAGAAAAGAAAATAGTTTTGAAGATGGATGAACCGATGAAGGAATACTGGAAACCTGCCTGAAACAAACAATTCAGGCTTGATACACTTTCTCTCTCTGGGGTTTACAAGCAGGCTAAATAGTTGTCTTTTCAAATAACCGTAATTATAGGCAATTATAGGCTACTTAAAGAGTTGAGGAATTAATCACGGCTATTCTCAATAGGCAATTTGCTTTAGCAAAAGCTGGTGTTTGCACCTGTCTCAGCTTGTGTGGAGACCGTCCTGCTGGCTTTGCTTCCCTTGACAGCCCTGATATAGACATTGTAGAGGACTGCAGGCCTCAAACCAGTCAGAGTATAGGAGGTGCTACCAGGCCCCAAAGAGATTTCTTCACTAGAGCCACCAGGGAAGGAGTAGGTGAGGATGTAGCCATCAATTTCTGCCTGGACAGGGTCCCAGGACACGCTGAAGCTGGACTCTGTTTCATCTCGAGCTAAGAAGTTAGCAGGAGCATCCAGTTCTAGAGGAAGATGTTAGTGGAGGTTATTAACACACAAAGTGCAGCTACAACAAACAGCTGATAAATTATCTGAAAAACCTGTATCACTTCGAGTACCAAAAAGAAGATTTTTAATTAACATTTAGAGAAAATAGAAGTTTTTCTGTCACTCCACAGTAGAGTCTGACTACTCTTCTCCAACCTGCCTTTCTATATATCCATCATCGTTATCAGGGTTTCTCATGACAAACAAAGGAAAAGGGCTTTCCTTCCAATCTGTCAAATTTGGCTGTGAACAGAAAGTTGAAGATCTGAGACCTGTCTCAGCTTGCGTTGAGATCTTCCTGCTGACTCTGCTCCCTTTGACGGCCCAGACGTAGACGGTATAGAGAACCCCTGGCCTCAGGCCAGTCAGCATATATGATGTACTGTCAGATCCAACTGGGATTTCCTCACTCAAGCCATCAGAAGAGCTATAGGTAAGCATGTAGCCATCAATTTCTGCCCGTGTGGGATCCCAGTACACCCTGAAGCTGGACTCTGTCTCTTCTTGGGCCAAGAGGTTAGTGGGAGCATCCAGTTCTGTATCAGGAGTTACAGTTAGTAGACACAACATCACTACATCTAGTGCAAACAAGACAGAAGCTACAATCACAGTGTGTAGTTGCGATCGTACTCTATGTGAATGAGGTTAGAAACACGGGGAAAAGTGTCAGACTTGGATCAAACTCAGCTGCTTTTTTTATTGTTAATGCATTTCCAATGAAGAAGACTTATTATTTGTACCTCCATTTTTGTATTTATGGTTGTATTCAAAAACGAATTTCTTTTGTAAAAATATGGAAACTATTTCATAAAAACTTGTTCACTACTCAGTCCAAGTTTGACATTTTACCTCATAAAGTATATTATGAGCTATGTTAAACAAAAATCAGGCAATCTATAAAGTAGTGCCCACTTAGGCCTCTTGATGCAACAAATGTACACCTTTAACTTTCAAGCCTGATGATTAATGCAATGATTGCATCATCAGTTGGACTCAGGTCTGAATGGGTCAAGAGCAGAAGTTGACAGAATGTTGTTATGCAAGAAACTTCTGAAGTGTTGTTTTATAGCAACAATCTATTAGAGTAGGAAGAAAATTCAGATGATACACACCACATTCTGCATTAATTCCTGCACCTCAGTCTTTAAGAAGATAGATTAAAAAAGATTCTCCTCCCACATCAATATTATTGATTAAGATGTTTGCATCCTCCTGTTTGATGTATGAGTGAGGTTATTTGAGCTAACAGACCTGCAAACCTTACAAAAAGGGGTCCGAAAAAAAAATCTCATTATGTATTAAAAACTTGGAAATGCAAATTTAAAAACTGTGAATTAGATGTGTCTTAAATTATCTACCTGACCATGACAAGATAACAAGCTTTTGTACTGTTCCAATGAAATACTTACATCAGTGCAAATATATCTTCCTTTATTGCTGATTATGTAAATGTCCTTAAAGTTTTGACCCTGACACTAAAATAGATTTTTAAAGCCACTTGGATAAATGCCAGGCAGGACTCAAAGTTGTCCTGCTGACCTTCTACAACATAAAAGCAAGGACACTGCAACATAACCACCCAGATCATACATGAAAGCAACAGAGCTGGCTTTGTTGACCAAGTAAAATTATCTCTTGTCAAACTTCTTACAGACATTCAGCCTGAGGCTAGAATGAATTGCGTTTAAATGAGTAATCCTCCTAATTATGTTAAATAGCCATTTTTAAGTCAAAGTTTAAGTCTCCTCTTGACATTTACGGTAAGAGAGGTTAATGCGCTTTATGTAAAATGTCAAAAGTAAAAGTATGCACTTGTTGCAACCGCAAGAAGTAGAGAAAATTATCCACAAAGTCATTGCATAAAAGATCAAAAGGAAATGATGAATGCATCTTAAATAAAGACCGAGATAAAAGCATTTTGCATAAAGGAGCTAATGAAAAAGAGACTTTGGAGAGAAGCCTTCGTTCCCAGGCTGTACAGTATACGAATTATGAAAATGCTCTAAGGCCAGTAAAAACATGAACTGATAATAAAAACATTTTTGTAGGCTGCAGCCCTCTAGAGTGATTGGTCGCAGGTCTTTATCTAGCCTCTTACCTTTTTGGATGCCCTCAGCTGACCATTTACTCGACTGTAAGTGTCTTCTGTGAACCTCGCAAATCATATCGTAAATAATAATAAAAAATAAAAATAAAAAAACTCCACAAATGAGCCTGGATCCCCGTCATTGTTTACCTGTTTCAGCTTCAGTTGAACTCTTCCCACTGACTCTGTCTCCCTTGAAGGCCCAGATGTAGACGGTGTAGAGGACTCCAGGCCTCAGGCCGACCAGCCTGTACGAGGTGCTGTCACGTCCTACTGGGATTTCTGGACTGGATCCTTCAGCAGAGGTGTAGCTGAGCATGTAGCCATCTATTTCAGCCTGGACCGGTTCCCAGGAGACTCTTGCAGTGTCTTCTGTTACTTCAGTGGTGACCAAGTTTTTAGGATCGTCAATGTCTGGAAAAGTAATGATATGACATATGAAGAAATAATAGTGAGAACTGGAATAAGTAAAGATAATTTCCAATTCTGAGCACATTTCTTCCAGAACACATTTTCTTTCATTCTTTTATGTTTTGTAACACTTTTAAATAGCATTCAGGATGCAAAACATTAGTGTGAGGGTGTAGAAATGCCTTTTCACTTTATGGTTCAAGGTATGATTTTTAAAGACTGAGTCAAAACAGCATTTATACAACTAGAAGAACCATTAAAGCGGGCAAGGGTCAAAAATAATCTGTGCAACACAGTGTCCATACACTTGAGGAAGTGTTTATAGCTGTACATAAGGCACACACTCAAAGTCAGGATGGAGAGCCAGCCAAAAGAGGAGGCAGCAATCATTTACATGCGCGGATACAATTTAGATTTCTCAGTCCTGTGTTGGATTATTGAGTGGAAGACAAATGGCTGATATTTCATGGCAAAAAACGTAAACAGGGAACTTGAGAGAGACGTCCAAATATCCCTCTCTCACCTATTTCACAGCTGACTGAAGAGAACGTGAAATTCAGATTGTTACATTGTTACAAAAATGGTCACGGTCTCCACAATTCTGACATGGAAAAGTGTGAGTGGAGACAGCCTCTGAATCAGTTTGACTGGTTGACAAGCATTTCTGAAAGGGTGTGCTGCCCTCTTTCAAGATTATTCCGCATTAAAATACTCTGCAGCAATGTTTTGTCAAAAGGGAACAATACACCTCTGATTGCTGACTCTCATTTTTAAGTCAGCAGGAAAGGCGCATTATGCAGACACACACAAAGCATTTCTTTTTCCTTTTCTTTTTTTTTTTTTTTTTTTTTAACCCGTGTAAATTTAAAAACACACATTGCATTATGGAGAGCTTTCTCTTGTAAGCACTTTAAGAACAACAGATGACACAAAGAAAGATTTGTACTCTGGCTCAGGTTTAAAAAAATAAAAATTCTGTGAAGTTCTCCAAAAGAACATCACTGGCACACAACCCAAGCCACGGTCATGTCCTGTTTGCTGAACTCCTTAGCTTGAACTGCAGAAGACACAGGAGAAGAACACAGAGCCTCTGTTTCTAAACGTGGTTGAACTTGAGGAATCACAGGAGACCTGCAGAAGACTCAGGCACAGCAATTGGCAGTGCTGAGGGTGGATGAGCGCAATCTTGATGAAACTAAAAAAAAGAGGGCAACAGAGAGAGTCAGAGAGGCCCGTTGGAGAGACACAGAGGAAGTGAAGGGAAATGTAAAAGCAATCATCATTTAGGATTATTCCTCTGTGGCAGCAGCTCAGTGAAGGTCAGCGGTGTGTCAATGTGCAGTCTGCAATGCGAAAACTGATTGATGATGCATCCAGAGGAAGAGAGGAGCCATGCAACTGTCCAACTCTATATCCCCTCTTTGTTTCTTCTCTCTTCTCCTGCTGTCACTTTTCCATCCTTGTGGTTACATGGCCTGACAGTCTGTCAAGAGCTAAACTGCAATAAGAATTTCTAATAGCCTCCTTTTGTTAGAGTCTCCTTCACGTCCTAAAGATGGAAGGTCATTAAGCAGCTGAAAAACATTCAGTGATTAACTCTAAATGAGCTTGAAACACTGAATCAGTAGTTTGCTCACATGTTCCCCAACATGCAGGCACCATCTACGTGTTTACTCCAGTTTCATCAGCTTAAACTGGAAATTTTAAAATGCTAATTCTACAATCCGATCATTGTCATAAGGTAAAACACAGCTGCTGATGTATGTATACTATACTTATTTTTATTTTCTTTCTTTTTGTGTGTGTGTATCTATGGGAAAGATGCATATTAAGATCCAAGTCAGGAATTTGGTGAACACATTTATCATGGGCTTGATTGAACACATGACCAGTAAGATGCTGCTACATACTGAACGACACCCAACAGACTCTGGGTTCAGCAATGGCCCTGAACACTGCTGTGGCTTATAGCATCTTTTCCAACACTGTCAATGGAAGCAGAATAGAATATAGAATATACAGTCAGTATCTTATTTCTTTTATGCCTAGCTAAAATTGCTTCAAACAGCTTCTAGCTACAGTGAATAAATATAGTCTATCATTTTAATCACTGTAGAATTATTATTTATTATTATTTTATTTCATATTTTCAAGAAAAACTTGTTTTCATTATCTTACAACGTTCAGTGTATATCTGAAGAGCCTGTCAATCACCCAACTTGCATCTTTGACATGTCCGCTATGTTTGATGTTTTAAAAAAATTAATGGTTTAAATAAATTTTGTTGTTGTCGCTTAATCACACTGAACAAAAGAAAATTATCATCAGTTTTATTCCCTACAGCCTCAGCTGTCATGTCCTATGTGCTAATACATTTCTTTTTCTTTTCAAAGCACTGCAAGCCTGCAATTGCTCTGAAGTTACAAAGTATGATGGATCCGGTTACTCCAGCCGTTCTACTTCGCTACCTGTGCAGCATCTGTGGCTACACAACACAAGCTGGGGCCTGGGCCATTTGGAAAACAGCTTATCCATTATGGGTGGCATGTTCTGCAGAGGCAATGACCACAGGGCAGAGTGTAACAGGCTGTCTTTCATCACTCGCAGTTTCACAGCCTTGTACCCTCACTGGACAATGGACGCCATACAGCATGTTTAAAGATGGAGCCAATAGTGTGCCATTCTTTAAGAGACTACAATACCTCAGGTGTGATATATGCTTTGTTGTGGACTCCTGTGGTAACCACAGACTTCTAATGTTTACCCAAGAGTCTCTGTGTAGTGTTAGCAACAAATAATTCTTTATGACATGACTTATTTATTTACTGTATGCAGCAGCAGGTAACATATGATTATTGATGATAACAAAAATAAAACATATATATCCCTGTGATACAAAGACAAATATTTTCTCATCAACCATCAACTGTACAGGCATTCATGTTTTATTGTTTTGATTAGCACTCAGACTTTTGTTGGTTTTTTTGTTTGCTTGTTTGTTATTCTAAATTAGGAATCTTTGAATACCATAAACAAATACTTCCTCTACAAAATTACTTCAATATTTTTACAATTATGAAAGTCAAAAAAGCTCAAACATTAAAAAAAATAAATAAATACATACATAAAACATAAAATTCAAACATAAAATGACACCAGTGTGTCATTTGGCATAACTGTTTGCCAAATGTTACCGAGCTCAATAAATCACATAAACACAGACATTCAACACTCAGTAAAACAGGTCCAAATATTTATGTCACCACACTCTCCCATTTTGACATGTGTACTAGACTGGCTCAAAAACCTCTGAATGGACAAGTCTAAGTAGACTGAGCACATAAGCTGTTATAATGTAACCCGATAACATAAAGACTCAAAACTGAACCCTCTTCTTAGTCCGTGCCATCTGCTTTTGGTTATTTGGAGCTTGGTGGTGGCTTTATTGAAAATAAATCAGCAGCAGCAGCCTTGGTATGTTTTTTTTTTTTTTTTTTTTTTGACTTAAAAACCTCTGGCAGGTAACTGATGAAGAATCGTCCAGTCAAACTACGGAGATTTATTTCACTCTCGCGTTTTCATAAATGTTTGCCGATAATGAATCAATTAACTCTGTGATGATAATGAAAGGACACCACTAAGCACCACTTCCTACACATATTACGATGCTTCTTGAATAATTTCTGATCTACAAATGTGGATGGCATAAATCTAGTTAATGCGTAATTGTGGAAACGGTTTCATTTTTAAAAGAAAAAAAAAAAAGGTCAGAATTAAGAAACACATAACAGGTCCAAAAAATGAAATAAAATATATCAGCAGCAATGATCCAGGTCATGCACATATGCATATGCACATGAAATAAAAAAAAAAAAAAATGAAAATAAAAAAATGACTCCAAGCCAAGCTGTTCTGAGTTACAATCATAAAGAATGTAAACTTGATTATTACAATGCTACCTACACATGCAGACATGTGGGGGTATGTGGAATATTTCTCTGAAATTGCTTGAAAGAGAGAAACAAAGACAGATGTTGAAAGTAAAAATGAAATGTGGGGAATTCTTTCTTCTGTGGCTCTTCTGCTATGGAAGACATCACCTACCGTCTCTGGGGATTAACCTCAGTTTTTATACTACAGAAATAGCTACACAATAATTCATTACGTGTTGCGATAATATCACAGAAATTGCTTCTCCGAGACTCATTATTCAGATACCTTGCTCTGTTGTTATTTCTCACTTTGTACTTATTGTTTCTGCACAGGTCTACTATTTAAGTTCATTTTCTAACCCTGTTTTTGCTGAAACGACAGCACTTTCTGCCTTATTTTCCTTTTTTTTTTTTCTTTTTACCACTTGCTTGCATTTGATTAATTTACATATTTCCGCCCTCATTTTTCTTTTTGTTTCCTCTTACCATTACATAATCATGCCGGCTGGAGGCGAGCAACATGTTTAGTTAGATAATAGGTGACCATGCTTTCGTTTTTCAACAGCCAGCTGTCATGAAGCCAGCACAACCGCTCTGGCAAAGAGAGTCGAGGAATATCCTCTTCAATCATCTCTAAGCTGTTTTCGTATTACACCTAAAATGAAGGATTGTAGCTGGTGGAGCAGAGACAAGCGACTGTCTGCCTGTTGTAGATTAGCCCATTCAGACACACATACACACTCAATCACTACACATGTATGTGGCACACTCACACAGGAAAAAAAGGATTAGTAAAGACAGGAACTCTTGAGTACCTGTCTGATTTCATAAGAAGAGAGCTGAGTCTTGAAAATACCCTCCTAAGGCTGATGTCCAGAAATCATTAAATTGGCTACCCCAGAGTCTGAAAAATGAAGAGCCGTCAATGTGGAGACTGCTTTTAAACTGAGGAAGGTGGATGAGAGTTAATGCGAAGAAGGAGAGAAGTCAGGGAGTAGTAGAAACTGAAAAAAGAGAATAATAGGAGTAACTGGAGACCTGTTGTGCTGCTGCCGACTGTGCTGAATGTCAAGAACGGCTGTTAGAGTGAAGATGAAAAATGAATTCCTCCTCACGTACTAAAGCCTCAGCAAAACAGTTCGACTAACATGCTGATATCCAACATTACCAGATGCGCTCTGTAAATCATGGACCCTCTTACCTTAACCATCAAGGAGCAACTTAAAGCGGTTGCATTCATATTATGTTTCCCCTCTGTGACTGTGCACACCACAGACATTAAAAATTGTCCAGATTACTAGTCTGTAAATTCCGGCAGTCCATCATTAACCCATAATTGTGCATCTTGTTGGCTGTATTCATTATGCAGTTATCACTGACTGTATGCAGGAGGTAATAGCGAGGTGAATAATATGGTATGTCAGCACTGAGTATGACCGATTACGTGTTTTCCCACTTAGGTCCTGACCACGGCTGAATTATAGATGACTTGACAAGAGCTAAGTGCTGTCTTGGATGCTGCACACCATTCAAAACTAAGTGGAATGTGGCTATCCTTACAGTTTCTTTAATGTGCTTCAGTTCAAAATGTGGCTGATCGATCATTTTTAGTGTCATCTAAAGTCAGACCTCCACTCTCTACAGTCTTTCACAAATGCATTGAGATGCAGTTAATGTCTGGCAGCAGTCAGTTTGAGGATGAATGGGATCGTTTTTGTGCTTAGTGATAATCATCCAAAGTCATATCTGGCTTTCTTGACTCTTGAATGTTGATGTGTTTATACTGACCTGTGACGCCTGTTGCAAAAGAAGCCTTTCCCTCTGCGTTTCCTTTGATGGCCTGGACCGAGATCTGGTACTCTGTCCCTGGATACAAACCTGCAGAAAGACACATCATGTAAATACTTTAGTTGGTTCCATACAGCTCTGCTCCATGTGTTTTATTTTTGTTTTTTTCAAGTAATTAAACAAGATTACATTGATAACTGCAACATGGATCAAGGTTCTGCAG
>JBAMYA010097299.1:0-20882 GCA_037176975.1 Arrhamphus sclerolepis | reverse complement strand
TTCAGATTGCTTTGTATTATCTGGGGGCTAGAAAACCTGGAGAGGGTGGGTAAAAAAAAAAAAAAAAAAAAAAAAAAAAATCGTGAATCATTGTCCAAGTATGTAATGACACACATTTCATGCCAAGCCACTTGGTACAGAACATTTGGTTCAGTTTGCACAGATACTGTGTTCAGTACAGCCTGCGGTCAAGACAACCACGGTCAGAAAGGTCCCTCTGTCTACATGCTCATTTCATACGAGACTTTCAGTGGATCCGTCTAGCAGCTCAAATTAGTTAAAATGATTAGCTTCCAAAACTGTGGAGAATGGCATTTTATGAATTTTCTGCAGTAGATTCACTGACTACATAATTTAAATCTAAATCGGCCTGCTTGCACACCGTTACAACTTGTCTGTACATGTCACAGTATTGCCATGAAGCGCACGCCGACTGTAAACACAAAGCCCAAACCCTGTTTCGTACAGTGCCAACTCCAATAAAGTCTATTTAGTTTGACAATGTCAACACTGACAAAACACAAGAGAAATGGAAGCCTTATTTGTCGCTTTTACTAACTGATATTACATCACTGGACTACAAGGTTGAGCTTCAAATTAACAAACCGGTCTGGGCACGATAGTACGAAGTAACTAAGTTAAATAAACACATATTTAAAAAACAAAACAAAAAAAACAACAAAAGCAGGTATAACAAAATAAATCAGTATCCCTAAAGTAACATCGGGCCCCGTACAGTCATCATGACTTCAGTGTTATTTATAGATTCCTCGAGCCCAGCCTGAGGCCACATTGTTGTCTCTCATTTGATTAGTCTGCTATTGTATTAATAAGCAGTACTGGCTTGGAGCGAACAAAAATAAAGACAAAGCAGCTGTTAATATATATATATATATTTTTTTTTTTTCAAACAAGATTAAACATTATTAACATCAATGTTTCCGGAAATTTAAAAAAAAGTAAACAAAGAAAGTATATCAAACCATAACGGATGCTGAATCATAAATATAATACTGTTTTTACACAAAGCCCAGTGACAGACATAGAATTGTTATTAACCATTAGTTAAATATTCAGTTGACTGTGTCAATTAAACAACTGCTTGCAAGCAATATCTTAAGATTAGACATATTGTCCTTTCCCTTTCTATCCTGTTCTTCAACGCAGACAAGAAGGAAAAGGTGAACAATGAGGCATGATCTAAGTCTATAATTCATGGAAGTATTTTGAGGAAAGTGTTTTTTTTTCTTTTTTGCCCTCATACCCATTACGCTTTTATCACTTCCCCTCCAGCTCATGGGATATTACAGGCGAGCTTTGTTTCCCCATCATGACCCAGTCAAGTCATGTTTTTCTAATCACTGTGGCCACTTGTGCCAGCACCTTCAAAGTTTAAAAAGGGATTTCTGAGTTGAGGAAACAATTCTCATTTTATTGATTTTTTTTTTTTTCAGCACGGCCACAATTTACTCTTATTATCCACCAACTGGTTAGCACCTTAAAAAAAGTTTGGAAACTAGTTTCATCTATTTTATCAAGTTTGCTTTCTTCTGGGAATCCTGATTAGTCAAAGATAATGTTTGGTCATTCCCAGTCTTTGGTAAACTTCTGAGAATTTTCTTTTTGTCCCTTGCTCCTTTAGTTATGTCATACTGCTTCTTATCAATACAACCTTCTACAATGTAAAGCAAAAATATAAAAGGCAAATTTTCAACCAATTTACAGCTTCTGACAATTTATCTGTTACCACATCAACTTCAGATATACCTACACTGCTGACTATTTAGTTCCTTGTGATTTTAATGTACTGCGTTAAAAGGTCAGCTCAGTGACAATCTGACATTTGTACTCTCATTTTGTTATAATCAGCAGTTTCAGAATTCTGCATAAGCTATGGCACACAGACTATTAGAATTTCAATCAATCAAATTTATTATTTATATAGCACTTTTCATACCACAGTAGCGCAAAGTGCTTTTCATAATAAAATCATCAATAACATATAAAAACTCACATAATCAGGTCATTTTCACACACACATCCTTATATTTATACCCACACAGCACAGATACACCCCCCTACACATTGAAGATATAAACATAAACATCATAAACATAAACATCTGGCTTGACGCTGAGATGAGGAGTGATATCTTGGGGATCTGTCCACATTAGAAGCCACTCCACCAATGAGGGTGTCACCATGTTCAAAAATATGAACTACCAAAGTTGAAAGGCAACCATTATCTGTAGAAGCACATAACTTATTTTTGCATCACTGGGTGTTACCACAATGTGACGAGGCTGGAACAGTAGCATGTTTACATCAGCGAAGCTCAATAGCAGCAGTCAGGAGGATGATATTCTGCTAAAGCAGACTCCAGACTTCCCAAACATTTTAGCTTCTTTTTATTGAACTTGTCAGCATTACGTGAGGTTAGACTATGACTTGCAATTTTTAATGCGTATGCTGCATTCAAGATTACACTTGACAAAGAGGCCACGACTGTAGAGAAGAATGTAAACAGTCATAAGTCAAAAATAATCAGTGACCATTGACAGCTTTGTCATCATTCGTAGAAAGTTCCAATGAATTTAAATTACATCGTTAGCAGTAATAAATACCATCCATAAATACCAGCACATTTGTCAGAGTACTTCAGTAACCATCACCGGCACGGGTCTTATTTACTTTTTGAAATACATGCACGTGCATGCCCGACTGCTGTGAACATATGCAGCTTTGAGTACGTACCACCCCACATATGACTTACATCACGTTCACGAGCACAGAACCACACCCATGTGCAAAAAAAGAGAAAAAAGAGAAAACAAAACTGTTACATCAATAAAGCAGACGGACAGATAAAAGTGGAAGTTACAATTAATGAGATCAGAGAACAAAAGCGTTCTGCAAAGTAGACCTCCTTAGAGGGAAACTGAAGGTGCAGAGCTGGGAAAACTTTAATCCCATAGATCAAAAATTTTAAGTCTGAACATGTGCTTTTGGATTAACAGTGGAACTGCTTGACAGTCTATGAAAAACTATTTTTCCCTCTGGGTGCCAGATTAAAACACCTTTTGTTTTACAGAGCTGCTTATGATATATAATGATCCTTAACGAGATGCAATTTCTACATGAAATTAAATGTTGAAGATGTAGTATTTCACAAACAGAATTCTTAAAAGTTTCATCTTCATGTTCATGATAATTTGATAGTCAAGGTAGGAAAATGTAACTTTGAAATAACTGATATTGGCTTGCAAATTATTCCTGAGGTCAAGTGAACATTAGATGAATGCAGACATATCCGCAGTGCAAGCAACTAGTCTGTTTGGAGTTCTCTAGATAACTGGCGTAGGCCATTAAAAAAAAAAAAAAGACACTACTTTGCCTGACTGATGCAGTCAGACAAGAATCCCAAGGATGGTAGTGTCTGGCAGGTAGAAAAAGGGTAGATGCAATCGTAATAAGGTAAAGATAGTATTCCAAATTAATCAATCAATCATGATCTGTGTTGTCATTAGCGGTGTCACTGAAAACTATCTTGTTTTAATCCATTTTGTATTTTACCAGGTATGCAAGAGATGTAAAAATGACTTCAATATAATCTTATTTCTTGAACTTTTCAAATCCTATCAAAACTCTAAAAATCCACAAGATATCTTTTCTCAGGTTTGCATTGCTCTGTTAAATCTTACAGTTGTTTCAATTGTCACATTAATGCAAGTGTTCTCACCTTCATTGATGTGGCCTACTGGTTTATCCCGCTCTTATCGGAGGCAAACCAATGTAGCAGCATTAGAAACGTCTATTTTTCTATCACACTGGTCTGGGGCTCCCACATCAAATACTGCTGGGGCTGCCGAGAGGACTTCTATCATGTCAGGATATTTCTCATCTTCACTCTGAATCAACAATGGTGGGCCTTCCATCACAGGCATCTTTGACCTCACTCTCAAAAAATTGAGAGGCACTGGCTCAAAGGCCTGCGGGATATCAGCACTTCACTACATAAACTTCGAATGAACTATTTCCAAATACCCCGTTTGAAATTAAAAGGCAGAGTTCAACTTACCAATTCCTTTGTTCTAGAGATTTCTGTATCAACAACAAATATAAATTCACAAACAACAACAAACTAAGAATTTCTGCTGCCTTTTCAACCATTCATTCATGAATTACTAAGAACGGTGGATTTTTTCAGTACAATTATTTATGTCAAAGAACATGCAAAATTTTGCTCCCCTCTCACAAATTAACAACAAAGCTCAAACTATATGTTTTTCTTCAAATATGAGGAAAATCTGTATAACATGGATGCCTCAGAGTTTACACAAGTGTCATCGCACATTTTGTTTGATACCATACATTTAATGGATGTGGGATGAATCCCTGATGTCACTGTTTAGCTACCAAAGTGGCTAATAAGTGACAGCAGTAGTTAATCTGCAACTAAACTATCCAAACTCATGCACATCATAGAAAATTGCTTTTGCAGAGCTGTCTAGTCCATGGGACCGCCGTTCACTAAAGAGTAACTGAGTGAATTTTGAGAAGACAGCAGCCTGTCTAAAATGTAGATGGGGCAGCTGATGTCCAAGCTGTGAAATACGAGGACTTTTTTTCTATTTAACCAGTGACATATTTCTGTTTATTCTCCACGCAGAGCTTGAAAATTATTAATTTGTTTGACTAAAGACAGACCTTTACACTGCATATCTAAATGTTATATTTACATTACATAAGGGTGCAGGATTATGAATGAAAGGATTAAAAATAAGAAAAAGCAAAGCAAAACAATAACAATGCAAAATCATTCTCATGTACATTACTGCAATACTTGAAAAAACAGCAAGGACAACATCCAGCCACCAGCTAGGATATACAAAACATGTGCAGTAAGGACATACTGTAGCTTGTAGTGCAGGATGGAGCAGTAATCGGTATATTATTCAATTTGGTTAAAAGAAAATGCAGACAAACTATTTATATAAAATTAGGTAATATATTCAGTTTTTTATATCCAACATTAAGAATGGGAACCAAATGTTGGTTCCGAGTGGGAATCGACAAGAACATGTTGAATCCAGGTACCCAACACGTTTTTTTTCTTTTCATATTTCGGTTCTGCTTATCGATTCCAGACACAGGCAGCACATCCTTACCATCAACACATCAAACAAACACGAAGCAGGCTCACACCGTTTGAACGGAACAATGTTTTATTCTTTCCAAACACGTAGCACAGTTTCACGCACTTTGCGCTGCTGCTAAATCACAGTGTGTAAACATTCACGTTTCCATAGCAGCACCTGGCTACGTAAACTGACCAAAGCTGCCGTGTAAAAACACAAGTTGATCTGATCGGGCAAAGTTACCGGCGCGTTTTTCACTTCATAATTCTTAATCTCACGGTTGTTGTTTTGTTCTCCATGGAGTTAGGCATGGAGCATGGAAAACGATCAAAAGTGTGGTGTCACTTTACTCCCAAGAAAAAAGCAAGGCAGAAAGCCCATGCAGTTGCTTCAATGACAGTGTTGCAGATGTTATTTAAAACACTCAGGGGCCACTGCATAGCCTAGTGGTTAAAGCAGGTGGCCCATGTACAGAGGCTCAGTCCTCATGCAGTGGTCGCGGGTTCAACTCCTGCCCCATGCCCCTTTGCTGCGTGTCTCCCCAATTCTCTCTGCCCCGCATTCCTGTCTCTCTGTCAATAAAAGGCCACTAGTGCCAAAAAAAAAAAATTACTCAGGTGCAAGTTGCTTCTTCTAATTTAGTGGTTATTCATCCCTTTGCTGTTGAGTTGGTCTTATAACCTTACATACTAAATGTCAGTACTTTAAAAATGTGATGTTCTTTCCTAAAAATAAATGGATTTATGTTTTTTAAACAGTTGCCTTTATTTTTTCATTTTTGGTGGAACTGATAAGGGGCATCGATAGGAATCGGAATCAATAGGTGGAACCAAAACTGAAATTGAAACAGATAAAAACAATAACCCTATCCAACATAGTTCCAGCATATAGTAACATGCTTTATTGCATTTAGACCCACGATCCTATTTACAGGAACACATCAGGTGAACATATCTATTTTTGTTATGTTATGAGTTTATTAAGCATTTAATCTTAATACATCATATAATCAGACCCTCCACGTCATATTAATGTACTGACCTCATTCACTGCAATAAACAGACTATTGCTCAAAGATCTCTGTCACAGACAGAGATTTGGGCAAAACACAGTGGGTTCCAAAAAGGTGTACTGGGGGGAAAAAAAAGGAGAGAGAAAGGTGTTCATTAATATTTCCAATGTTTTAGACACCAGTTATTGGATTGGTGTGTAAAAGCTCTTAGACCACAGTGCGACAACTGTGAAGGACATGGAAGAGGAAACATGCATGCCAGTAGCTCCGTCTCCTTTAATAAAGTAGAATGTAAAGATAGTAAAAACAGTTGCTCTTATCTGCAATGCAGGATTCATATTTGTGCTACAAAAATAAACTGGAATTCGATCATGACATTTTCAAAAATGATTGGCACTGACCAGGCCACATGAAATCAAATACCTTTCTGACTCTTCATTTTTTTTTTTTTTTTTTTTTGCTGAAGTCTTTTGAGATGCCAGTACGCCAACCATACCATGACACAAATGTACTAAAAAAAAAAAAAACAGAAGACAATAAGTACAAATATAGTGCACAATGACTGATACTCCCTTTTATAAAAAAGCTGATATTTATGCATGTAAAAAATAAAGATATGATTAGGGTGAAATACAGATCCAAAAGCTCTCAGCAAAACATTGGCAAAATCTTCAAAATTTACAAAACAATGTTTCAAACAATGCTACAGCAAGGTCAGTATAAAGTACAAACTAGTGGAAAACACAGTTACTCATTGTATGACATCAACTAGCAGAGTTTATCAAGAAAGTTGGAATTCTATAAAAGAGAAACATAATGGCGTTAATATTTGGCAAGAAGAGTTTAGATAAGTGACCATCAATCAACATGCAAATTTGTGACACAACTTGAAACTGAGCAGTCAGGAAAAATAAAAAGTCCAAGTCCACACCTTCAAAACAACATGAACAACAGCCAAAAGGTAGCTCAGTTAAATACTGCTTCACACCACCTGGAAAATGCCCAAAGAGGAATTAGTCTGGTACTCCTTGGTTCTGTTTAATTCAACAAAAAAAAGTGGATTTTCAGCTAATCAAAGCAACAACATGTGTGACATTGCATTGAGCAACATGTGTCAAAGTCGGTTCTCTTAATAGTCTCGTCATATCAAATAGGCATCACATTACATAAATGGTTGTGATTAGCCCAACCTATATAAGGTCAGAAGGAAGTCTGCTAAAAGAGGAAGGAGGTCTGAAGAATTCTACGAAAGCAAATTATTAGACTGGTACCCAAATCAAGGAACAACTTTATACAATATCCTTAATCTAACACCAATCCAGATGATTAAAAAAAAGAAATTCTCACACCACATATGATTTCATGAAGCTCCACAGATGGAGGCTAGATATGTATAGCAGGTGTAGTATAGTATATGCCTCAATGTTAAAGAATCTGACCATCGAGTCACCCATTAAAAAAAATAAAACAAACAAACAAACAAACAAACAAAACAAAACAACCCTATAAGATCATTATTGGAGGCAAACACTTCTTTAGCACCAAGAATCTGAAGTTTAAAACCAAGTAACTACCAGGACATCTTTGTAATCTGAATATTCCCCATTAAAAGGCAAATATCAGATCACAGACACTTATGAAATTTTGTGGACGGGCGTGGTAATGTCAGGATGCTCTAAGGATAAAAGTTTGCAGTGTTGGGAGACCAAACTGCTGTTGAGTCGTTGCTTCTCGAGAAGATTAGAGGAACCGTTGAATATCTGCTAGCTGGCTAATATTAGCCGAGCTAAACTGTTAGCTTTCGTGATCCATGTGTTTCCTACACACTGTTTTACTTTCCATTGTAATCTCTTCTGGATGGGTGGGAGCAGCGTTGCCTCTGTAACGACACCGGCTGTTCTTTTCCAGTTAACTCTCAATGAGGATATGGTGCAGTAAGAAGGCTGACGTATCCCGCGCGAGCTAACGTGATATCGTTTTAGCTTTTAGCCGCGCTTCGTAGCGAATGACACATGTGTGATGATGACAGCGATGGAGGCGAACCGCGAAACACACTCACCCAGAACCACCTGGATACTCTGAAGATCACCTTCGAGTCATAGTGAGAGCGGAGCAGCTGCTATCTGGAGGAAAACGTCGTTGAAGAGGAAGCCGGCGCTGAGTTGAACAGAAAAATGTTGTCAGAGCGCAGAGCCTGAGTGGAGTGTTGCTGTGTGTTGACAGCTCAGTGAGAGAATGATTACTACAGCAACGGTGAACTGGCCTGAACTGGATGTGTGACGGCAGGAAATGACATAGCGTGACGTCACGGAGGAGCACGCTAAACCACGAGTTGATGGTTCATCAGTAGAAATGATATGTTACAGAAAAAAAAAAGTCAATTTGTAAGTTGAAACCAGAAGTTTGCATGCACTGTATTAAAAGAAGAAGAAAAGAAAACCGTTTTCTTTTTAAAGAATACTGCCATATTAGTTACAAAGTGGCTTAAATACAACAATGTCAGTGTTTTGGTGTGGCCATCACAAAGCCCTCATGTCCGTCTTATAAAAAGATTTGTGGACAGTTGAAAAAGTGTCCACAAATCAAGGTGATATTCAAACCTGTCATTAAATAACAACCATGTACTAGTTATGAATGATTTACACTCAAAATGTATTCCTGTCTTATGTGCATTAACTCTTGTGTCCGTCTCAAACATCTTTCCAACTCTCTCCTCCCTTTCCGGCCAACTGGCAAGGTGAATAAAATGCCTCTTTCAGGCCGAAATCATCCTGCATCTTCCATGTTCCCTGCCAATGAAAGAGCACTGACGCACAGGCCAAGACAAACACAGTCCTCTTCCCTACTGCTGCTTCAGATGTGCTAATCCAGGCTCTTCACTTTACAAACAAAATTCCAACTTTTTGTGTGTGACGTACAGTTTGTTTTCCTTTGGCCCAAAGTCAGGAGGTGCGGAGATGAGGCCCAGAGTTTGAGCGGTGCTAGCACAGCATGTGTCATCAGCATCAGGCTATTTAAGATGGTAAATTGTGTTTTGGTCTGTCCGGGAGAATTTAATGTTTAAAAACACATTTAAAAGAAAAACACTCCAGGAAATTTCAGTAAATTAATCTTTCAGTTAAAATGCCAGTTTTCTTTGTGTAATCATCATTCTGAACTATTCCTAAGGCCTCCATATCAGCCTACACAAATGGGCAATGAACATCATAATGAGACACTGAAAACATTTTTATCTGTAATGCAAAACAAACCAACTTATGTCTGTCACATTAACCATAACATCCTAACTTTGTAGCTTTTAATTACAACTGACACAAAACTGTAAATTTAATCATTCAGAGAATGACTTCAGATCACATTTAATATACAATGTAGAATTATCTCCCGGATGACCTTCTGGTTCATGTTTACAGGCAGAGTGAGGTGTTAAGTTACATTAACATCTACTGCTGATATCAGCAATTGCTTTGTTACATCTTATTAGCCATTTCCCAGTCATTTTTCTCAGACTGATATGTCACTTGAGGAAATGTAACTGGGAGGAGCTCAGTGTGGTTCATAACTCTTCTTTCACTGTGTATTGTTTTTGTTATCAGGTCTTAGGAAGTTCCTTCAGTGAAAAATGCTCTGTTGTGTTGTTCCACCAATAGCCTTACAGACTTAGAGCCAGCAGATGGACAGAGGTCTGCTGAATGATGGAGAGGATGGACAAGCTCTGGCCAGCGAGTCGGGAGCTTATCATCTCCTCCGTCTCTTTTCCCAGTCCAGCCCTGATAACCCAGGATGACAACCAAAATACAGGATGTGGCCCGGTGATCTTAAATGGCAGCAGGAGACTAATAGTGCTTTATTAGGGAAGGCCTTTTTCTGTAAACATTCATCACAAATGTAACTTCTCAGATAGATGGATATAACTTTATTAATCCCAGAAGGGAAATTCAAATTAGATGACTAAATGCCAGTTCAAGACTGTGACAGAATAAGTTAGAGATCAAAAATAAAACCTGTCTGCATCATTTTACCAACCCTGGTCGATATAGGACTCAAAAACCTTAAAATAAGAGGACAGATAACCGTATAATCTTTGAGCTTTTTTTACTCATTGACAAGTTACTACACCACATGTGCATGAAGGATGGTTCAGCTTTCAGCAGGGCCACCCGCTTCTGCAGCAGACAGAGTCTTCTGTCGGAGTTCAGATGTGGAGCATGTGCAGATGTTGAAGGGTTTTGGGTTTGTTGGCCAGTCTTGAAGGGGAAACTCAACCCCCTCCTGTGGTTTTGATGCTGGTTTACTCCACTGTGAAATTGCTGTTCCAAAATCCCACTGGAAACAGACAATTACATAAGAAAGGATATAATAAGTAACATTTGGCTAAACCTATACGCTGTGTACTGTATAAGTAGCGACAGTCTTTGACAGAACTGTTGGCAGCCCTAATCTACAAGTACAGATTTTGGAATACATTGGAAAATAAATTTAAAAAGGAGCCAGTTTTGCATAATAACACTAGTATGTGGCTGTGCAACAAAATAAGCCTTAAACTTGTACTGCAGCCACCAAGAATTGTCATCCAAGCAGTTTCCAGCATAACTGTATGTGTTGCAGGTTTTTTTTCCCCTTCAAAGTCTATGTTTTCCTTTTTTAAACCACAACATTGTGTGCGTCTTCTGATCCGTTATCGAACCACAGGGTTCCTGATTCTCAAATTAATAATAAATAAATAAATAAATAAATAAAAATCATAGCTTAACATGTTGGTAGCTCAACATGTCCCACAATGAATATATATGTATTACCTTCACAGAAAAAAATGCCCTTGAGTTACTGAAATTATTTGAAAACCTGCACTTTTGATTCATGTCCACTTGCCTTATTTCTGACTTTTTTTTCTTTTTTTGGCCATGCTGCTGCAACTCATGGTGCAGTACATCTAATTTTTCAAGACAAAGTAAATGACTGGCATTTCTTTTTAGCAAAAGAAATACACAGTTTTGTTTGTATGCAAACAAGCTGCAGTTTGATGAAGCAAAAAACAAACAAACATCAAATAGCACTTCTCTATGAGAGTTCATCAGTATGTGTCATTACCTTTCTGAGGCGCCGATCCTCTTTCCTAAACAAAAACGGAATTTATAATACATAAAGGGCTAAGTTACCCCTTTTTATTTATTTGCTTTTTAAAGTTTCATGCGAGTGACTGATAACATACAATACAGCGCAAGAGGTTTCGCATTGTCCAGACACGGTTAAAATTCCTGGCCAGCAACCACCACACAAGAGACCATAAACATCTCCCAAAATAGCGGGGGGGGGCAGCAGGGCAGGGCACTGGCCCCCTATAGACAAGGCAACATATTTGCACTGCTTCCTAGGCAGACAGACCCAGCCCAGTGCAGGTCTTTAATCAAAGATTCTTTACAGCAGAACAATTGGGCCACAAGGCAAATCTCAAACAATTCCACCTTAACCCTTAGCTTCACTTCAGCCAAGACCCAACACTCAGCAGAAATGTACAAGAAACACACAGAACAATTGAGACTTCAAGCTGCTGGCTACAGTCACAATTCAGTTTAGAGGAAACATTTTTTTTTTGTCCTCTTTATTCTGAGCTCCATTTCTTTCAAAACTGTTTATCAGTTAAGCAACCGATGCATTTCATGTGACAAGAGGCCTGCAGCTAAATCAAAAAGTTGCACATTTCTTTTGATCAGGGCTTAAATATTAGATTAAGAGCCAACTCACGAGGACACCAACTTCCCATTATATCACCATGTAAACAGCATCTGTTAATTTTAACCGGCATGTGAGAGGGAAGGCAGGGCTTGGTCTCAGAGCTAAATATTCTCTTCTCTAAACAAAATGAACAGAGAAAAGAGGTTTGTTCAGCAATAAACAGAAATTCAAATAACTTTTTAAATAGCATTGAATATTTAGGAACTACTGTACTACTACATTTGTTTTTAATTCACTGGTCTCCATCAACTATTGTGAGGTCTTAATAGTTCTATGTGAAGAAATGTTTTCCGAGCCAAATTAAGTTGTAAGCTTTACTACATGAAGAATGCTTAGAGCACATTATTAAATCTCCATTACTTCTCTAAAACACCAAATGAACTGAGGGTATTCAGGTCATTTGCCTCTTCCTGTCTGGTGAACAGTATCTGCCAGCAATTGTTTGTGCTCAGTTCTGATTAAATGACATCCTCCATAGACTGACTTTCACCAGTAAGGGAGTTTTTCTTGTGCTCGAGTGTCAAGGCCTGCAGGGGGGTGGGGGTGAAAGCCTTTAATTTAACTTGCCTGCAGTCTCCAACTATGCATTTCAAGAGGGGAAAATTATACAAATGTCAGCTGCCTGAAACAGGACTGGTTTACTTGTGTTGCCAATATTTGATACTTGGGACAACTGTACACTGCAGAGGAAAGTTAAAATACAACCCTGCCTTGCACTTTTACCCACAAGTACACATCAACGCACAGAGTCTAGCTCACCATGCAAACACGGACATGCTGACTTGTGTCTCCAGACTTACTTCCCCATGAGTCACGTGAAGAGAATAAAACATGAGATGCAGACAATTTTTTTTCCCCAGCGTTAGTTTTTAAACAAAGGTTCAGAAACATAGAGATCGCATTATGACCAAACTCCAAATGAATATTCTTATCACGTAGGGTCAAAATTACATTAAGCAGTTTCACCTATACATAAATCTGCAAGGACAAAACTGTTAGGTAAACCATTAATCAGATAAAACCTTGCTCACACCATAAACAGAACAGACTAGTCATAATATTTCAGCTGAGGTGACATAACAGCAGCAGTAGAAACATATTCATATCATCACAGTAGCCATGCCACATCATCTCCTACTTCCAAGTGATGTCGCCACCTAGTGGCATTTCATGAAAGGTATGCCTTGTGCCCAATCATGAAATTTCATGTACTGTACATACTTGAATGCATATCTATATGTATTCTAGAATGACACGAGTAGATGAGGGACGTTGAAGTTATTCTGTCATTGTGTTTTTCTGTTTAAATCATGGTCTTTAAGACTATTTTTTTCATGCTGGATTGGATGCTGTTCTGCCTGGAAGATTTCTTCTGGTAATTCTGGCACTTTTTAAACATTTGTTATGGTGAGTACAGTATATTTTATGGAGGACCAGAACAGACATAATCGGAAATAAAAGCAGAAATATATATTTTTATGTTTTTTCTTTTCCCTATACATGCACTCTCGTCAATAAATATATATATATATATATTTTTTTTACATTCATTTTCATCAAATAATGTTTATATTGTTTTTCCTTTTCCTTATACGTGCATTTTCATCAAAAAAAAAAAAAAAAAAAAGGTTTTTCCTTATACAAGCATCTGTTTTTACATTCCCTCGTCTCCTCTTTTTCCTTTTTCGAAAACGGCTTAAAATTAAACAAAGCCATTAATCCGTTTTCAATTGTTTTATGTAAAACAAGAAATATATTTATATTTGTTTCTCAGGAGTGTTTGGTTCGTAAATATGTTGACGGTCCCCAAGTAACCACCGTGCCTGAGAGTAGCGAGCAGCAGAGAACGGCCGGACGAAATTTGAGTTGCTAAAAAGGATCAACAGTGAGCAAGACGCCACTAACTCCATGTCTCCCAACTGTTCTTGTCTGGTCCACAGACTTCTGCAATCATCAGAGACATCTCTGCTGGGACTTTACTTCCTCTCAAATAAGGCGTTCTCCTGAAACGGCCGCAAGTAGGCATGCACAATGATCTACGCCTGGATCCTGCTCCTTCCTGCTTATTGACCAATAGTAGAGGAGCTGGCCCAAGAAGGGCAGCCCTCCTCATTTACGGTAAAGGAAAAAGAGGAGGCGAGGGAATGTAAAAACAACAGATGCTTGAATGAGGGAAAACAAAACTTTTTTCTTGATGAAAGTACATGTATAAGGAAAAAAAAAAACAATATAAACATTAGGCCTATTTGATGAAAATGCATGTAAAATGAAAAAGCAATATACACACACACACATATATATATATATATATATATATATATTCATTGATGAGAGTGCATGTATAAGGAAAAGGAAAAACAAAAAATATATTTCTGCTTTTATTTCTAATTATGTCATTTCTGGTCCTCCATAATATTTGGCATCTGTTTGCATGCAGAAGCAGCAGGTTGAGACCAGATGAAGTTCAGAACAAGTTGATGCAGATGAGAGGTCTGACAATACATGCACACACACACACACACATATATATATATATATATATACACACACACATACACTGCAGCTGTTTGATTACTTCGGATGAGTACATGCTACTGCACTTCTGGGGTAAAATAAATAAATACATACATTGATCCTAGCTTCGGAGCAAATCAGATCAGTTTGAAAAGAGGAAGAAAATATTACCTTGGATTAGATGTACTGATATAATGCAGCTGGTTCTCTCAAATTCATTTCACATCAAGATATTTTTCCTCCAGCACAGTCCAACCCACCTCAAGATCAGAGCTGACTGGTGAAGAGTCGTAAGATGTATCCGATGAGCAAAGGCTGTCAACTCTGATTACTCGCACCTTCTTGCAGAGAAGCCCATGCTCCCGTCCTTCCTTAGACAAGGTCACTTCTTTAAGGGACATTTGCTAAAGGTGGTGTGGGGGAAAGTACCATCAGAAAATAGGGAAGAAGATTCCATCTTAAGCATGTGCCACAGATTACTTACTTTTCTTGTAGGTTGAACACTGACATCCATATAATGGCCCATCTCAGTCATCTTCTGGACATTTTTTGTCTTTGAGGTAAAAGTTGAATACTAAAATACACAATCCCAGATGTTAGCCTTTTTTTTTAATCCCTTAACTTAAATATTATGCCAGTTACATAAAGTTCATCCCAAAAGTATTCATACTGTGCTAATTTTTTATGTGTTGAATACAGAGATACAATGTAAAAGCACAGTCCATCCTTTAAAGTAACATGTATCTTGAGATAAAATATCTAAGAATTCAGTAGGAAAATGCCAGGTAGTCTGCAGTGGAAAAAACAATTGATTGGATTAAAACAGCCATTAGAGAAAAGTTTTACCACTGTCATTTATGGTTAAAAAAAAAATACTGAAGAAAAAAAAAAATAGAAAAAAGTGCTTAAGTGCTATTATTTTGTCAGCTGTATAATTTGCAGAAAAAGAATCACTATTATTCAAAATCCTTTTGAACTTAACTACATATTAAAACTATATATCAAACTTAAATGCAAGCAGCAATAATAAAATAAACTTACTTTTGTTTGTGCCGATGGAGGCACTTGCTGTTTCCTCTGTTGCTCCACAACAGCAGTAAGCTCAGCATGGATGCCTGAGCCGCCTAAAAGGCTCTCTGCGTCTGGAGAAATTTTTATCAGCTGCTGTCTGGCTCCTCTCTTGCACCAGTGGATGCCTAAAATCTGACTCTGCTCGGTTAAAAGTCAACAAATTGCCCCTCTGTACAGTTTTCCTACATTCAAGCAACATAATATAAATGTACACTGTTGGTATGACACTGATATTCATTTCTTGCCATTTTTCCCCCAGAAAGAAGACATTTTGTTTCAACTTGGTTTTGCACTGCCTTCAATTTGTTCAGTTTGGCATTTATACCTCAATTTTCTCTTAGAAAAGCCATCATCTCTGGACAGAGGAAGTATGATGTAGGCACACTGTACCTTCTAAGGATACAAGCAAGTCCAGGGCAGCACAGCCTATTGATGACAGAAGCCATGGCATGACCCTCAAAAGAAACCAAAACTGAGTGTCATAGAGGAGAATGGCTGCAGTGTAGAGGGCACCCGACAGCAAGCACAGCAGTCCAGAGAAAACGGAGGCCTGGGTCAACGTTTGTCCTCTCCTCTGAAGACAAGAGTCAACTGAATTTGAAACAATACTGGGAATATAATTCTAATTTTTTTTTGTTTCTTTGTTTGACACCAGCTTGTTGTTACTTACTGCTCTGCAGAGTGCAGGAAACCTGGATGTGCAAGCAATGACAAAGGACAGCAGCCCCAGTGTATAGCCAAGGATTTCACTGTTGTCCTGGAAAGACAGGGTTATGTTTTTACATCATGTCAACCACAACATAATGCCTGGATCAGCCCAAAGTGACTAAACATATACTTCATTTGATCTTATCAGTCAAATTTAGGCATTTTTCTCAGAACACACACCATGACAGGACTCCAAATGGAGGTTTGCAGAGCAGCATGCAGCAGTCTCCTCCGCATAACAGGCCTGAATGCTGCAGGATCATCAACCCTGGACTTCAGAAAACCACCTGCAACCACCATCAACACACCCACAGCCAGAAGATGCTGCCTCCTGCGCCTCTTTATCATCCTCGACCTCCTTTCTGAGGGAGGACACAACAGATTGTGATTAAACTAGAGAGCCTCAAAATACACTGTTCATTTGTGTAGTTATCAGCAGAGACACACACTGATAAGTTACCTGTTTTGCCTAAAAGGTTTGGCATGTTAGATGCCTTACACATCTCTACTATGTTGCTGCGCTTGTGTTAGTATTGGAAAGTTGTTCGATAGACAGAAAAATATATTTAATATTCTTTCCTTACGTGCTTTTGAGTTCCAGCACAGGAGCACGTGGAAGCAGCACAAAATACAACTCACAGCATCCACCAAGGCAGCAAAAGCACCCATTAATATCTTCAGGAGACAGAAAAAACAACAACATCACATCTCTACATGCAACAGATCTAAATTCTATCAGTTGAAACTAAGTTACCTGTATTTGCAGCTGTCTGGCCATGACGGCCCCCACTGCGCTGCACAGATCACCAAGGAAGCAGTAGAAGACCATGATCGTCTCTCCTGGAGATTCCCATCGAAACTTGCACCTTAAAGATGAACAGTTATCACAGATTTAACGCCACGCTTCCTTCTTTGGATTTCTGGGACTAATTATCAAACAAACTTTACTTACAGAAGGCACGACAGCAGCATGAGCAGCGCAGACAGCAGGGTGAGACCAACGGGGACGCAAAGTTTGTCCGCGTCATGAGAGAGACAGGTGGTGACTGAGTGGACCCAAAAAGCAACCGCACCTGTCAGGAAAGAATCAGAGCTTCCTCTGATGTGGCCATCCAAGATGGTTATATTTCCCCCCATTTGAACTGCAAATATCTTTACATCCCGTGCATTTGAAGAAAGACTAATTCGCGTTCCGCCTCATCCAGGTGCGCGTCAAAACGGGATACAGGAAGGGGCCGCGTCAGTGGGGAGGGGCCAAGTTACCTGATACACCTGCTTAGACAGGGCTCTGGCAATATCAGCCTCAATATACCGTGCATGAGGAAAACAAATGACACACCAAAATATACACCAATCAACTTTTAGAACACCTCAAGTTTTTCCACTTGTTTTGTTGAAAATGATCCAGTTTAGTGTCTCATTGTACACTGAAATTAAAGCACAGAACAAATAAACAATTAAAATAAATAAAATAAACAATGGAAATCAAATATTCTTCAGAAAGTTCTTCTCAGCTCTGTTGCAGAAGTTCCCTGAAAAAGTTATCATTTATTCATTTATTTATTTTTTGATACTGAAATGAACATCATTTTTAAGTTTTGGCTAACCCAACTTTTTTGTGTTAACCACTACCTTTCATACAATCTTGCCCTCAGAAAAACCAGACATATCCTGCAGATCTGAATTTATTTAGTGTCTATTATCATTTACTTTTGAAAATGATGATTGATACTAAAAATATCTTATGAGACACTTTGTTTTGCAAGAGTTGGAGGGATGTGAGTCAGTGAGAAAAAGTGAGACTTGACAGCACATGTGATGTAAGTACATTGAATGATGATAGTCCTGCTCTCAGTAACAGAGATATATCTTCAGTGTGCCTGACACCCCAAAAAACAAGGCCTTGAAAGTGAAGGTCAAGTTCAACTGTTTTTATGTCATAGCTGTTGAAGGATGGAAATGTTTTTTTTACAGTCTTGGACTCCCCATCAGACTATTTCATGAGGTTTTTGTGCTAAAGTTTAAAGAGGTGGATTTCTTCTCATTTGCATCAATTGATACTGATAAGATCTAAAGTATATCAGCTAAACAGTTCTTCAATAACATCTCCACCAGTAAATACTCACATTCAACAACTATTAAAAATATAACATGCTTATCTTGCTTGCAGCAACAAACAGCCTTTGGATCTATATTTTAAATCTTCCATCAGATCATTCAATTTAAGGTCAACACTGTTCTGCTGTCATAACATGAGGGGGTGGGATGCACCCAGAGCAGGTCACTGGACCATTACACAGCCAAACAGACAACACAAACAATCTTACATCCTCTCATTCACTTTTATTTTAATCTATATCTCAATTTGATAACATATGTCATCACTGCATGCTTAAAAAAAAGCATTCCACACAGAATTATGAAGTGCTTTAACTGTTTCATGAATAGTGTGAGAAAGTGGATTTTGTGTATAAACACTTTATATTTTACTGTAAATTTAACAGTCTTGGGATGGTGAGTCTGTCAGCTGCTATAAAACTAGCGATCCAGTTGATGGAATGCTTACAAATGTAATCTTCAAACTTCAGAGTAGTACATGGCAATTCACTGGTTTAAGGGACTTTTATACAGAACAAATCACTGTAAATTCCCCTGGAATCACACGTGAACTACCCTTTAGGATTTTTCATTCCATTTGAAATAATTTTATTTAAAACACTTTGATTTCCCATCATCATCATCATCAGGCATCCAGATGTTTAGTAATCCGACGTAATTTCTGCTTCTTGTTCCTGTTGCCGTGTTTTTTCCAGGGTTTGCCCACCGATGTCTCTGCTTGTGAGTTGCTTGAAGTTACAGGCCCACTGCCTGGTTTGTAGCCCATGACGGACTGAACTCCTCGGGTGAGTGCACGTACATTTTCCTGCAAAGAAAAGACCACCAAAATTTAAGGATTTTATTTCAGCGATAATCAGCGGGCATGTTTTTTTTTTTTAAATACATCGGTTCCTCTACAACTAATAAGTAGCAAACAGGCAAGAGGTTCGTGGGCGCATTTTACCTGATGAAAGAAGTTCTTGTCGACGACATTTTCAATTCTCTTGATTTTCTGTTTGCTCGATCCTGTGGAGAGGTCACAGTTGCCCGAGTCTCTTCTCTGGAACTTGCTGTGCTGTGGCTGAAAGTCTTCAGCGTTAACGTGTGGAGGAGGATAGCAGAACAGAAGCTTGCCCTGTGAGGAGCAGAAATTGTAAGGAGGAGCAGGTTAGGAAGAGGGTGTTGCATTAACTTCATGGTACTTTGGCAACAAGTTAAGTCTGTTGATTTACACACACACACACACAAAAAAAAACAAACAACAAAACAGCAAAAAGCAAAACAAGATTTATGCTCAGACACTTGTCGAAGACTGCTTCTCGTCATCTTTTTATTTGCAATATCTTGGGATTTTCTTTTCCTGAGCAGAAACGGAGGGTAAGGACAAATTTATTCCCTGAACTGTCATGGAAAATGTGAGATACTTGGCTAATAAAAGACAAATTGTTAATGTTGGGGATGCAGTACTAAGTTAATATTCTGTTTAATTTCACCATCATGTGGATGCACAGACATGTACTTCAGACTCCAACATGCTTCTACCCGCCTGCCATATGGGGAGACAGAGACCAGACAGATGAAAGGGAGGAGTGATTGTGGTCCTTGATGAGAACAGATAAGTCGTCCTGAGTGTCTATCCACGCTGTTCATGAATAAAAATATGATTTTGCCCGTGTTCTCTATAAATACTGCACACCATACTGCTTTTTCTGCAACACTTTCCACGTTTCAGCCGTTTGTCAATTTACTTCACCATGATGCAACATTATAAAGCCTCTTTAATGATGAATGAAGAATCAAATTGAAAACAAATCCTAAAAAGGGTTGTGAACTGTTTTATCTGAAATTTTTTATAATGAGTTAATATACAAATTCAGTGCAAATGTAAGCCTACGCTGATGAGCGTGAGCTAGTTCTTTGATAAATACTGCCAAAATATTTTCACACCTTGTGTTGTCACACCGCAGATCCTGTTGTTACATCACAAAAGTTTAAACACGGTAGCTGAGCTCTGGAAATCTCATCTTTGAAGTGAAAGTTACACATCTTAAAAAGAGCTAAATTAAATTATTAAGAGAGTGTTGTGAT
Source organism: Arrhamphus sclerolepis (assembly GCA_037176975.1). NCBI lineage: Eukaryota > Metazoa > Chordata > Actinopteri > Beloniformes > Hemiramphidae > Arrhamphus > Arrhamphus sclerolepis. The sequence goes on along the minus strand of JBAMYA010097299.1, from coordinate 518 downwards.
TAATGGATCCGATTAGTCAATCTTATATTCATAAACTCTGAATAAGCCTATAAAGCTGCTGCGTTGAGTAAATGTTAAAAGGACATATGAAGTCTTGTGACTTCTCATGAGTCTGGTGAGTGGAGGGGGCCGATTTACCGTGAGGCTGGTCAGAAAAACCAAAAGCGATAAAAGAAACGTTTTGAAACTACAAATCTTTAACTTACATTGACATAATCTTTCAAAATGTATCGAGCTGATCTGGATTGGTCAGGCTGCCCGTGTGACGTCATAAAACCTCTCATGTCTGAAACAGAAGGAAAAACAGCATCATAAACCTTGCTCTCTGGAGTTTACATACCAACAAACAGTTCATGTGGAGACGAGACAGCATCAATGACAAACTCTACTTGAGAAAATAAACAAAATGTAACTAACTGGGGCCTATACTACGAAGCGGGATTAACCGGCTTATCGGGGTAACTTCGAGAGTAACTTGATCACGTGAGGAGTAACTTCCCGACTAACCCGTACTACGA